>SJYC01139820.1:0-12833 GCA_006408675.1 Madoqua kirkii | reverse complement strand
CTCTTTATTTTTGTCCTTTTTTTTGTTGAGAATAGTTTTCCATTTCCCAGTGACTCTCTGAGCTGCTCTATATTCTTTTAGCATTTCTTTTTCAGTTTTTAAAACAGTCAAAATTGATTTCTTTTAGTAACAAATAAAAGAATGTTTCAGTAGAACTTTTGGCTTGCAAATTAAAATATAAAAAACTGTAAAATCTTGGTATTTCATTATGTAGTAGTTAATTTCTGCAACCAAGATGGAATAATACAGGTAAGTAAGCAAAGGGGGCAGTGAAAAATATGACTCAGTTTTACTAAAGCAACATCTATCATTATATAAATCTGAGAAACTACAACTAGCCAGGTTCCACCCAGGCTAGAACTTTATTGCTTTTGGTCAGAGGTCACTGGGGAAATAAGCACAATGTGATCTTTGAAATGTTATAAATATAAAAAAGGAGTAAACACAGAAGTAAATTAATTGTTTCAGTAGAACTTTTGGCTTGCAAATTAAAATATAAAAAACTGTAAAATCTTGGTATTTCATTATGTAGTAGTTAATTTCTGCAACCAAGATGGAATAATACAGGTAAGTAAGCAAAGGGGGCAGTGAAAAATATGACTCAGTTTTACTAAAGCAACATCTATCATTATATAAATCTGAGAAACTACAACTAGCCAGGTTCCACCCAGGCTAGAACTTTATTGCTTTTGGTCAGAGGTCACTGGGGAAATAAGCACAATGTGATCTTTGAAATGTTATAAATATAAAAAAGGAGTAAACACAGAAGTAAATTAATTATTCCAGTCTCTTGAAGAATTTTCCACAGTTTGTTGTGATCTACACAGTCAAAGGCTTTGGAGTAATCAATAAAGGAGAGAAAGACGTTTTTCTGGTATTCTCTTGCTTTTTCGATGATCCAACAGATGCTGGCAGTTGGAACTCTGGTTCCTCTGCCTTTTCTAAATCCAGTTTGAACATCTGGAAGTTCACAATTCACGTACTGTTGAAGGCTGGCTTGGAGAATTTTGAGTATTGCTTTGCTAGCATGTGGCTGCAAAGAGTCAGACATGACTGGGCAACTGAACTGAACTGAAATTAATTATATTCAAATTAATTTCAAAAAAAATCATCAAATTAATACATTACTATAATTTTATTAGGGCTTCCCTAGTGTCTCAGAGGTTAAAGTGTCTGCTGCAATGCGAGAGACCTGGGTTCAATCCCTGGGTTATTGACTATGCCAAAGCCTTTGACTATGTGGATCACAATAAACTGTGGAAAATTCTGAAAGAGATGGGAATATCAAACCATCTGACCTGCCTCTTGAGAAACCTATATGCAGGTCAGGAAGCAATAGTTCGAACTGGACATGGAACAACAGACTGGTTCCAAATAGGAAAAGGAGTACCTCAAGGCTCTATATTGTCACTCTGCTTATTTAACTTCTATGCAGAGTACATCATGAGAAATGCTGTGCTGGAAGAAGCACAAGCTGGAATCAAGATTGCCGGGAGAAATATCAATCACCTCAGATATGCAGGTGACACCACCCTTATGGCAGAAAGTGAAGAGGAAATAAAAAGCCTCTTGAAGAAAGTGAAAGAAGAGAGTGAAAAAGTTGGCTTAAAATTCAACATTCAGAAAACGGGGATCACGGCATCCGGTCCCATCACTTCATGGGAAATAGATAGGGAAACAGTGGAAACAGTGTCAGACTTTATTTTGGGGGGCTCCAAAGTCACTGCAGATGGTGACTGCAGCCATAAAATTAAAAGACGTTTACTCCTTAGAAGAAAAGTTATGATCAACCTAGATAGTATATTCAAAAGCAGAGACATGACCTTGGCAACAAAGGTCCATCTAGTCAAGGCTATGGTTTTTCCAGTGGTCATGTATGAATGTGAGAGTTGGACTGTGAAGAGGCTGAGCGCCGAAGAATGGATGCTTTTGAACTGTGGTGTTCGAGAAGACTCTTGAGAGTCCCTTGGACTGCAAGGAGATGCAACCAGTCCATTCTAAAGATCAGTCCTGGGTGTTCTTTGGAAGGAATGATGCTAAAGTTGAAACTCCAGTACTTTGGCCACCTCATGCGAAGAGTCGACTCACTGGAAAAGACTCTGATGCTGGAAGGGATTGGAGGCAGGAGGAGAAGGGGACGACAGAGGATGAAATGGCTGGATGGCATCACCGACTCTATGCACATGAGTCTGAGTGAACTCCAGGAGATAGTGATGGACTGGGAGGCCTGGCGTGCTGCGATTCATGGGGTTGCAAAGAGTCGGACACGACTGAGTGACTGAACTGAACTGATCATTTTATTTGGAATTCCTAAAACAACTGAACTATGATCATCAATAAAAGGCTGATGCTTTCTTATTTATCTACAACAGTCAAGGATGCATTTGCTCTGGCATTCTAAGGTAAATGCTAAAGAAAATATCTCCAAGGAACACCTATTATGCCCTTATCTAAAACTACATCAGAAGTAATAGGGAAGGTTGTCTAACTCAGGAGCTCCTACAGAAGATAAATGAACTGGGTGGAGATAAAGATAGGATTGTTTATGAGTTATCTTCAGTATGGTAGTGAGCATGATCTGGAGTCACAGTGCTATAAAAATGTCTGGGCTTTGGAAAAATATCAGTGACCATACATATTTGAGACATGACTTTAATTACTTTTAATTATTCTCTATCACTCTGAGAGATAAGGCAGATATGCAACTCAAAAAGATATGCATCTATGAAAAGACTTGTAAGCATATTTAGAAGTAGTGTTATATCTTGATGTTTATGATAACTATATGAATAAAATTTAAATATCATAGAAATTCTGCTATTACATAAAATAATTTTTTGCTTAGCAAGGTCAAAGAACAGCTCCATGAAGCAAGAGTATAGTATCAAATAGCCCTGGATTTTAATTCTAGTTCTACCTGTGTTGATAAAGATCAAGATAATCTCTGTAACATCAGTTTCCTCATCTTTAAAAGGTAACTGATTAATACTTACCTTGCAAGAGTTTTGTGAAAATTAAATGAGATAGTGTAAGTAAAAACCCTACCACTGAGTTTCTAAGAATATAAGAGATGCTCAAAAAAATGTTACTTCCTCTTCCTTTTCTCTGATCCTCCCAACTTTTCTCCATTGCCTCTGGCATTCTTTATATTGCTAACATGAAAAGAAAAAAAAAAAATGAAGTCAACCAGTGATGTCCAACTCTTTGTGACCCCATGGACTGTAGCCTGCCAGGCTCCTCTGTCCATGTGATTTTCCAGGCAAGAATACTGGAGTGGGTTGCCATTTCCTTCTCCAGGGGATCTTCCCAACCCAAGGATCAAACCCAGGTCTCCCACATTGCAAGCAGACTCCTTACCATCTGAGCCACCAGGGAAAAGTACTGTCTAAATCTAGGTTCTTACAGTTTCTTCACAATGGTAGCAGTAAAACTATTTTAAATTTTAAATGTGACTTTCACAAAAGCACAAAAATTTATCTAAACAGACTTTTAGCCTTTCAATATTAGGACAACATCATCATATTATCAGCCACATTTGGTTTGGCCAATGACCTGAAATGAACAAACTTAATTCATAATTTAAATTTTTAAATTCTAAAATAATTCCAAAATTAAATTCTTGAAAACTCTTTATCTTTCATTAAGCACATTACTAATTATCTTATAAAACCTACTCATGTATTATAAACTCTACTGTAGGCATGTTGATAAGACCCTTCTGTATTAGATAAATGAAAGAAACGTGTAAAACTATCACATAAACAGTTCCAACATTCCTTTTCAGTGATGCCTATGAGTATGCTCTTTATCACTGTCAAAACGGAATGCCATGAATCCAAAAGAGTATGTTTAAGAAGTGTGAACTTGATAATGGCTACTCTGACATCCTGGAAATTGTTAAGTCTTGTAAGATTAATTAAATTATTCACAGAATAAATAGTGTTTATTCATATAAGCACAAATAAATCTAAAATTAAAGTTCATAGCTAACAGGGTAGGCCAAAAAAGATACAGGGAAAGAAATGAGATTTAGGAAACAAGTCTATCTGATTAGTAAATTTTATTCCAGTCATTATTTAATTAAATATTTCATCTATCTCTGAAACCTGATTATTGTAAAAATAATGGAATTACCAATAACCCAGTCCAAAACATGAATTCATATAATAGATACAAAGGGAGAGGAGGAGAACTCTTGACTACCAAAACGTTTAACCAAAGGCATAAATGTTTAACGTACTTGAAGACACTTGCTTTGTTAAGGTAGAAACAGATTAGCATAGTGCCTAAGAGCAAAAGCTCTCCAACAATACTAACAATCATAAGGAAATTAGTTCAAGCTTTCTGCACCTCATATTCCTGGATCCTCTGTCTAGGATAATAATAGCACCTGTCTCCTGGGGTTGTTTTGAAATACTAACTCAATAAACACATGAAAATCTCTTCAAAATGTCCCATGTATATAGTAAATAATATACATTAGCATCTTATTACAATCACTACTACTACTGTTGCACTTGAAAGTATCTATGATGGCTATGCAATGCAATAAAATCATCAAGCAAGCAAAGAGCTGAAAAAGCTTAATTTGCCAATGAATTATCACTTAAAGAAACAGAAAGCATTTATCAAGGACTCTAATGAAATGAAGAGAGAAAAAGTACCTTGGTAAATAGAAGGTTTGGGGAGGAAGCTAGGTTCTTACAAAAAGACATAAACAAATCCACCAGTTAACTAATGACAGCTCAACCTCAATCCAAGAGAAGATGGATGGATCCCAAGATGAGAAAAGGATAGGAAATGCTTAAGCCCTCCCTTGCTTTCATTTCCTTCCTTCAGTGATCTCCCAATTCTCTGTTCCTCTTCACAGCAAGACTCCTCAAACGACTTTTCTACTTGTCTCTTTCTACTTCTTGACCTTTATTCCTTCCACTAAAATCTCGTTTCTGCCTGAACCATCCCACTGAAATAAGTCCTGAAGGCCACAAAACAGCCTTCAACTTGTCAAATTCAATGATTAAATTCACAAACCTCATCTTGGTCAATTTCTCAGTGTCATTCAACACAGCTGTATCCTTAGAATATTCCCTTTCTGTTTCAATGATGTTTCTTTTCTGGTATTCCTAATTTCCTGGGTTCTTCTATTCTGCTTTATAAGTGCAAAAGTAGCCCACAGCTTAAATCTGGGTCCCCTTTTCTGCTATGGCTACACACTGCCCCTTGATAATCTCCTATGGTTTTAAAAACCATCTCTATGCTGCTGCTGCTGCTAAGTCACTTCAGTCAGGTCTGACCCTTAGCGACCCCATGGACTGCAGCCTACCCAGCTTCTCTGTCCACAGGATTTTCCAGGCAAGAGTACTGGAGTGGGGTGCCATTGCCTTCTCCAATCTCTATGCTACTGACTCCTAAATTTACATTTCAGCACTGAACTCTCCCTTGAGCGCTAGACTTAAAATATTTATTCATTCAACAAATCTTTATTGAGCTCACACATTATGCACCCGGCATTATTAAAGGCTACTGGGATACAGAGATGTATCAGAAAAGTCTCTGAATTTTACATAGGGAGAAAGATAATAAACAAATGTGTGTGGGGGTTGGGTGGTAAGTGGAATGAAGAAAAATAAAGTGGCATATGGAAATATAGAATGATAGGCAGTCATGGAGAGATGGTCAGGAAAAACCTCTCTTACAAGGTCACACCTGAACAGAAAAAGGTATGAAATGAGAACAAAGTCTGTGGAAATATATAGGAAGAGCATCGAAGAGGAAGAAACAGCAAATGTAAACACCCTAAATTCTAGAATAATGCTGATACTCTGAAGTAGAGTGAAAATGCATCTGAATGTGAGGTGAGAAAAGTAGAAAGTGACCAGATCTAATAGAGCTTTATAGCCGTGGTAAAGTGCTTAAACTTGGTAGGGAGAAAAACTGGAGTACTTAATAAAGGAAGTGACACTGTAAGATACTAATTTTTAAAAGACCACTCTGGCTACAATGTGCAAGACAGATTACATGGGGACATGACTGCTGCCGGGAGCCACAGAAGAGGTTCGTGTAACTATCTAGGTAAGGAGAACTGGTGACTTCCACTGAAGACACAGTATCAGTAACCAAAGTAATCAGATTGGGCATATGTACTTTTTTTAATTTTATTTTTACTTTATTCATTTTAAAGAGACTTGTCAGCAGTTATTCTAAGAGATTGAATATGGGGTTTAAGACAAACAGAAGGAATAAAGAATGAATGACAAACTGGGTGAATGGCAGTGCTATTTACTAGCTGGAAGCAGTCACTGTTACCCACTTGGCTCTCAGATACCTCCAAAGTAGCATGGCTAAATGAAAGTTCTTTATCTTCTTCAAAATCTTTGTTCCTCTTTCAATCTTCCCCATCTCAGATGCTTCCACATAATCCCTTTCTATTTCCTTCTAGCACTTGTCCCTATCTGAATCATGTAGTTTACTTATATACTGTCCACTATAGTGCTGTACTTAGGCCACTTCATGCGAAGAGTTGATTCCTTGGAAAAGACTCTGATACTGGGAGGGATTGGGGGCAGGAGGCAAAGGGGACAACAGAGGATGAGATCGCTGGATGGCATCACGGACTCGATGGACGTGAGTCTGAGTGAACTCCTGGAGTTGGTGATGGACAGGGAGGCCTGGTGTACTGCGATTCATAGGGTTGCAAAGAGGCGGAAAAGACTGAGCGACTGAACTGAACTGAACTGATAGTGCAAGCTCTAAGAGAGTAAAGACATTGATGGTTTTGTCCACAGCTATACTGGTTCCTAATAGGAAAAGGAGTATGTCAAAGATGTATATTGTCACCCTGTTTATTTAACTTTTATGCAGAGTACATCATGAGAAGCACTGGACTGGAAGAAACACAAGCTGGAATCAAGAGTGCCGGGAGAAATATCAACCTCAGATATGCAGACGACACCACCCTTGTGGCAGAAAGTGAAGAGGAACTAAAAAGCCTCTTGATGAAAGTGAAAGAGGAAAGCAAAAAAGTTGGCTAAAGGTCAACATTCAGAAAACGAAGGAAGATCATGGCATCCAGTCCCATCACTTCATGGGAAACAGATGGGGAAACAATGGAAACAGTGTCAGACTTTATTTTGGGGGGCTCCAAAATCACTGCAGACGGTGACTGCAGCCATGAAATTTTTAAAAGACGCTTACTCTTTGGAAGAAAAGTTATGACCAACCTAGACAGTATATTCAAAAGCAGAGATATTACTTTGCCAACTAAGGTACGTCTAGTCAAGGCTATGGTCATGTATGGATGTGAGAGTTGGATTCTGAAGAAGGCTGAACACCGAAGAATTGATGCTTTTGAATTGTGCTGTTGGAGAAGACTCTTGAGAGTCCCTTGGACTGAAGGAGATCCAACCAGTCTCCTGGGATTTCTTTGGAAGGAATGATGCTAAAGCTGAAACTCCAGTACTTTGGCCACCTCATGCGAAGAGTTGACTCATTGGAAAAGACTGATGCTGGGAGGGATTGGAGGCAGGAGGAGAAGGGGACGACAGAAGATGAGATGGCCTGATGGCATCACAGACTCGATGGACGTGAGTCTGAGTGAACTCCGGGAGTTGGTGATGGACAGGGAGGCCTGGCGTGCTGCGATCAGTGGGGTCGCAAAGAGTCGGACACAACTGAAGGACTGAACTGAACTGATACCCTAGCTACTATAATATTGCCTGATATACAGCAGGCACTCAAATATTCATTGAATGGATGAGTAAATGAGTGAAAGAAACTCCTACCCTCTTCTTCGTAAGCTATTCTCTTTGGGTTAGCCAGTTAATATTGGATCACCCAATTTCTAGATTCTCTTCTCACTAGCTTTCACAAGGTATTCTTACCTAACACTTTAATTTCCATCTATTTGCCCATTTTTGGAACAGTTTTACCTCTAGCCCAGAGTTCTTTGAAATCCAGCCTAGTATATGCTTCTTAAGATTTCAACATGGATGAATCAATGGTATGT
The DNA here is from genome assembly GCA_006408675.1 of Madoqua kirkii. Taxonomy (NCBI): domain Eukaryota; kingdom Metazoa; phylum Chordata; class Mammalia; order Artiodactyla; family Bovidae; genus Madoqua; species Madoqua kirkii. The sequence continues at coordinate 4,828 of SJYC01139820.1, read as the reverse complement.
CAAATTCAGCAAAAGAGCTAACTAGTAAGCTTAAATTCAGTAAAAGCTATCTAGTGAACTCTAGTTTGCCACCAAACCTGTTCCACTTCCAAAGTTCTGTATCCTAATAAACAGCATCACCATCCATCCAGATAGGCAAGTCAGAAATATTTCAATCATCCTTGATACCTCCTCCCCCAGCCCCTGGTAATCTATCACCAAATCCTGTTGACTTTATCTTGCAACTACTTTTCAAATCTATTTCCTTTTCTGAAAAGATGTTCACCATCACCCTAGTCCATCTTCTTTAGCTGAATTATTGAAATACTTCCTAATAATCTCCCCACAGTTACTTTGGTAACTGTACAATCTAATTGTCCATATTTCAGCTACAATCATCTTTGCAAAAGAAAGCCTTAACATCTACTACATAAAACTTTTCAATAGCTTCTCACACCTCTTAGGGAGAATGACAGCATGCCACCCTCCAAGGCTGCCAGCCTAGCCTGTGCCGTATTTCTGGCCTAACCTCACAGCACTCTTCTGTTTGCTTTCTGTGCTACAACCACATCAGTCTCCTTTCAGCTCCTAAGTATGTCACTGCTCACCTGCAACAGGACTGTTTTTTATTAAAGAATCTCCCTGTACCAGTTTCATAGCACTTCCCCGGGGTGTAAATACATACTTGTTTTACTCATGTCTATTTCTTTCACAAGATGATAAATGCTGTGAGAGCAGAGGCTGTGTCTCACTTGCTTCACCACTGCATCTCCAGCATCTGCCAAAGTGTAAGAATTCCTCAGATGCTCAGGTATGTGGATTTCTGAACCTGAGAAGTTCTCTGATGGCAGTATGGTACACTGACTGGCTAAACTAGAGTCAAAGAACTTCGGATTTAAGTCCCAAATGCATCTGTCCTTGGAACTTTAGGAAAGTTACTTAAATCTCTTAAAGCCTGAAGTTCCTCATGGGATTCTGTGAGGATCAAATAGATAATGCACATAGTGTGCTTAGCATAGTTTCTGACACACAGAAAAAGTTCAATATATGTTAGCTACTATTAGCTATTTTTCATTCATTCAAATAGCCATTTAGGTTGGCGAATTTAAGTACCTTATTTTTACCCTTTTTCTAACTTATATTACCTTAACTAAATTCAATGTATTTTCATAAATAATTTTTTAAGTTTTGAAAATTATATCTATTCAACATTTAATAACCAAGTACCTGCATGCTCAAAAAAAAATCACAGCATAATAAACATATAGTAAATATACATTAGTTATCTCCTCTGAGGAAAATATGTTATGCCAAACTGAGCAGCTTGAAACAAACTTTTTTTTTTAATCTCATAGCTCTGGGTAAATAATCTGAAAGTGGCCGAGCTCAGTGTCTGGCTCCAGTTCTCATGAGGTTGTAGTCAAGCTGTCAGCCAAGACTGCAGCCACTTGACTCAAAAGAGTTGAAGGATCTGCTCCTAAACTCATCACATAGTTGTTGGCAGACTTTAGGTCTTCACAAGTTTTTAACAAGGTCTGATGTAGGCAATATGATAAAAATGTCTCCCATCATTTATAAAACTGCTATGAAATTATGCCATCCATTATGCTATTCAACACCCCCTATAAAAATTCAATAAATTTCTTTTCACCTTATACAAGTTTTTCTCCTGACAAATGGCACATGTCTTTTTACTATACAAAGGTGTTACTTTCTCTTTTTATTGTGACAGTTGGTATAGATAAATTTTTTTGGTCAAACTTAATCTCCACCTAGACTTTTATAGACTCTTCCCCTCCTGTCCTTACTCTGCCTTCTTTTATAATATGACTCTTTCCTTTATCATCATTTTAATAATTCCATTATTAGTATAATCACTTAACACTTACATACAGTATTTGGTACTAGGAAGAGTATATGCAATCAATTATTAAATTATTAACTAATTTTTACTAGAATTGATAATCTCAAATTTTATTTATGAAACCACCAAAAACATTTCAGTTCAGTTCAGTCACTCAGTCATGTCCGAATCTTTGTGATCCCATGAATTGCAGCACACGAGGCCTACCTGTCCAGAGTTCACCCAAACTCATGTCCATCAAGTCGGTGATGCCATCCAGACATCTCATCCTCTGTCATTTCCTTCCTTTCCTACCCCAATCCCTCCTGGCATCACAGTCTTTTTCAATGAGTCAACTCTTCTTTGGCATGAGGTGACCTAAGTACTAGAGTTTCAGCTTTAGCATCAGTAGTTCCAATGAACACCCAGGACTGATCTCCTCCAGAATGGACTGGATGGATCTCCTTGCAGTCCAAGGGACTCTCAAGAGTCTTCTCCAACACCACAGTTCAAAAGCATCCATTCTTCGGTGCTCAGCTTTTCTTCACTATTGGAAAAACCACAGCCATGACTACACAGACCTTTGTTGGCAAAATAATGTCTCTACTTTTTAATATGCTATCTAGGTGGTCATAACTTTTCTTCCAAGGAGTAAGCATCTTTTAATTTCATGGCTGCAATCATCATCTGCTGTGATTTTGGAGCCCCCCAAAATAAAGTCCGACACTGTTTCCACTGTTTCCCCATCTATTTCCCATGAAGTGATGGGACCAGATGCTATGATCTTCGTTTTCTGAATGTTGAGCTTTAGCCAGCTTTTTCACTCTCCTCTTTTACTTTCTTCAAGAGGCCTTTTAGGTCCTCTTCACTTTCTGCCATAAGGGTGGTGTCATCTGTATATCTGAGGTTATTGATATTTCTCCCAGCAATCTTGATTCCAGCTTGTGCTTCTTCCAGCCCAGCGTTTCTCATGATGTACTCTGCACAGAAGTTAAATAAGCAGGGTGACAATATATAGCCTTGACGTACTCCTTTGCCTATTTGGAACCAGTCTGTTGTTCCATGTCCAGTTCGAACTGTTGCTTCCTAACCTGCATATAGGTTTCTCAAGAGGCAGGTCAGGTGGTCTGGTATTCCCATCTCTTTCAGAATTTTCCACAGTTTATTGTGATCCACACAGTCAAAGGCTTTGGTATAGTCAATAAAGCAGAAAGAGATGTTTTTCTGGAACTCTCTTCCTTTTTCCATGATCCAGCAGATGCTGGCAACTTGATCTCTGGTTCCTCTGTCTTTTCTAAAACCAGCTTGAACATCAGGAAGTGCACGGTTCACATATTGCTGAAGCCTGGCTTGGAGAATTTTGAGCATTATTTTACTAGTGTGTGAGATGAGTGCAATTGTGCAGTAGTCTGAGCAGTCTTTGGAATTGCCTTTCTTTGGAATTGGAATGAAAACTGACTTTTTCCAGTCCTGTGGCCACTGCTGAGTTTTCCAAATTTGATGGCATATTGAGTGTAACACTTTCACAGCATCGTTTTCCAGGATTTGAAATAGCTCAACTGGAATTCCATCACCTCCACTAGCTTGGTTCGTATTGATGTTTTCTAAGGCCCAAATATACTTAAAATAATATTCTATTTTTTAAAAGTGTTTACTTTAACCATATGTGAGTGAAAATACTACCTGGTCAGCCCTTTCAATACCACAGAGCTAAAAACAAGTCAAAACTGCTTAAGCTCTATAAGCATGCTGTCCCATACAACAGCCACTAGCCTATGTACCAATTTAATCAAAATTAAACTTAAAATTCCATTTCTTAACCATACTCACCAAAATTCAAGGGCTCAATATTAAACATGAATTACAAAGTAATATACATCTTTCTGTAACTTAGATCCACAAAGAGAGAAGCAAGCTTAAAATAGGGCCAGAGGAAGAATGTTATCATGTTCACTGCGCAACCTGCCAGGACCAATAGAAATAGCAACACACACATATATATTCTCACACGTTTACAGCCTCTCTGAATCTAACCGTCTCTTCCCCTGGACTAGAATCTCTTCCCTAGTCCATTGTCAAAGTAATGAAAAATTATCACAGGTTAGATTACCTAGGATGCCTAGAAAGTAGGCTTTCTCTTTAGTCAATAATCAAACCACCCGCTACAGTCATTAAAAGTTGCACACATACAACCACCACCAGCAGCACCATCTAGTACTACCCAGGTTGTGGTAAAATGTGTTTTCCCACAACTTTTCTGAAATACAAAACAGCCATAGAAACACCCTGAAATGTAGCCAAACTGTATTACTTGAGATTGTTTCCGTCACGTGCTACTTCCTCTGCCGAAAGTGTTTTTCTTTACCATCTTTACCTAATGAAATCTTGCTATCCAAGACTTTATAGACCTTAAAACACTTAGAGTCGGCACAAAATATTTAACATACAATGCTTTGAGTAACAAATATTTGTATGAATGCAACTGGCCTAAAGACTATTCTTTGCATTTTTGTACTTATCATGGTGTCCAACATATAAACTGGTAATTGAATTTTTTAAATAAATATTAAATGAAGCAAGTCTATGTTCCTGACATTAAAGGATCTCATATCATTCTTTTGTACAACTTCATGAGGCATTAAAGGAATCACAGGACAATCTCTAGTATGGTCAAAGTATTTTTAAGACATTACGCTTTATGACATTATTTAGACCTGACATTAGTTAGAGGACTTGTATGTAATTATACATACAATCTATTTCAAATCTAAAAAGATGGTGTTATGAAAGTGCTGCATTCAATATGCCAGCAAATTTGGAAAACTCAGCAATGAACACAGGATTGCAAAAGATGAGTTTTCATTCCGATCCCAAAGAAAGGCAAAGAATGCTCAAACTATGGCAAATTGCACTCATCTCACATGCTGGCAAAGTAATGCTCAAAATTCTCCAAGCCAGGCTTCAACAGTATGTGAACCATGCACTCCCAGATGTTCAAGCTGGATT
>SJYC01139817.1:0-11777 GCA_006408675.1 Madoqua kirkii | reverse complement strand
AATTTTAAACACCATCCAGAATAACAGACTTGTCATAGGAATTCATACTACTAGTGCAGTTCAAATACTCAACCACTAAATTTAATTTTAAATGGTCTCAGGTTGCTAGGACCCCAGGCAATGGCAGAAGCAAACACAAATCTTTTATGGAAAAATTTACTTTCAACCCACACTGACACTGACTGTCAGATACCATCGATTTTACGGCACATCCAGATTTCAGAGGTTTTAACACATCGGGGTTGGGGGAGAGGTGAATATTAAAATAAATGAGGTATGAAAAGACTGGAAACCACACACTGTACAGTGGTAGCATTTAAATGAAAATCACTTTCTCCAATTCTGAACTCTCTAGCCAATTCCTTCCAGTTTCCCAATCTCACCTCACTACCCCCACTACCAAACTTTTTGCACTTTCTTCACAGTCCTAACATATAGTCCATAACCAGTCTTTCTCAATTCAAGATTCTAAAAATATTTAGTTTGTAACACAATAGTTAATACCTGCTAATCATAGTAGCCATACTATTCTTCATGAGAAACTTTATGAACAGAATTAGTAGAATTTCTGATAATACAGCTAGATTTTGGAATTATTTCTCCCTACTTATTACATGTTTCAACTCAATGGACATGAATTTGAGCAAACTGTGGGAGATAGTGAATGACAGGGAAGCCTGGTTTTTTGTAGTCCTTGGGGCCACAAAGAGGTAGACACAACTTAGTGACTGAATCACAATAACTTGCTACATAATAAAATATCACTAATCAAAAATCTTTGGGTTTATAGAAAAGATCTTTGGGTTTATAAACAGCTCATCTTTATTAAAAAATCTTTAATCCATTTTAAAAACACTTTATTTGAACATAACTGCAAGCTTACAGAAGAGTTGCAAAACAAGATTAATTCATAGAAGCCCTGTTTGTCCTTTACCTAGACCTGTCTATTCTTAATATTTTGTCCTATATGTTTTATCATATACACTCTCTTGCATGCTTACTCTATTTTTTTCCTCTTGAACTTTTTAAGAGCAAATTTCTTATATCACACCCTCTATCCCTAAATTCTTCAGTATAAATTTGTAAGAATAGGAATATTCTCTTACATAACCATACTACAGTTAACTTCAGAAAAATTAACACTGCTAAATGCTTTTATCAAACCTACTGCCCTGTTCTAATTTTGTCAACCAGCCCAATAGTATTCTGTAGCTTTTAGTAATAGGATCTAGTCTATAATTGGGTGTTCCATTTAGTTATATCTCTTTACACTCCTTTAATCTGAAACCTATGTAAAGCTTCCCTACCTTTTATGATACCAACTTTTGTAACAATATAGTTCTTTGTTTTAAACAGTATGCGCCTCATTTTGGGGTCTGTTTGATCTTTTCTCATACTTAGATTACTCATTCTCGGTTGATATGCTAATACTGCTTAGAGAATCACATCTGGAAACATACAATATCCATTTACCCCTTACTGCTATTGATTTTGATCACCTGATCAAGGTGTTGTTTGAGTTCTCCTCTGTATAATTACTGTTTTTCCCTTGCAACTAAAAAGTAATCTGTGAGGATATACTTTTTAAAATTCCCCACGGATTTAGCAGCCATTGATGATTCTTGCCTGATCCAATCTGTAAAATTTAAATCCATTTTAATAATTCATTTAAAAACTATATTAACTATATTTAATGACAGATAAAGTCTATACCAAGAAGTCTAAAAATGTACTTATTTTTATTTGAATTACATGAACTTTAGTTTGCATATAATAACTACTAAAATAAATATTATTAATTTTAATCACTTTAGCTTGTTCATGGCCTATATTAGTTTTCTAACAACTATGCTGAACACTGCGCTACTTATCTTTGAAATTAAATGTAAAATTCAAATTCTGCCATGTCAGTATTTATAAATATTTCACAAGGGCCTAAAAAAAATAATGAAAATAATTGGTACTTTTGCCATAACCCAAAATATTTTGTTTGTCACTAAAATTTACCTGTTTACTGTCAACTCTTCTGTTTTGTGCATTAGCTAGACTATGAAGGGAAAGTACTAGAACACAGACGGGGGGCATATAAACTGTTGCCACTATTTTGAAGGACAATTTGGCAACTGCTCTAAAACTTTTAAAGGCATATGCCTAAGGACAAACGTATACAAGATCCAAGTATACAAGTTATAAGAAACTGCTGCTGCTAAGTCACTTCAGTCGTGTCTGAAACTGGAAGCACCTTTATCAATAGAAGGCAGATCAATAAATTACACTGTATTTAAACAATGGACTACCATGCAGCTACTATAAAAAATAAGATGGGTCTATGAAAGACACCTATGATAAATGTTAAGTGACAAAAATGTTGTAGAACAGTACTGCAGATCATATATATGTAAAATGAGAAAGGAAGGGAGGACATACTATGTATGTAAATTTACACATACAAACACACGCTTACATGTGTTTACATAAACATATGAAATTCTAGAAGGAAACACAAGGACCTGTTAGCAATGTTCAGATCTGGGGAATAAGACTGGAAAGTAAGTCAGGAACTTTTACTTTCCGTTTTACATCTCAGTCTACTTTTTAAATTGCAAACCAAAAGCATGAGTCGTTTACATTTTTTAATCTGTGACAATTCTTTAAATATCAGAAGTAAACTAGCAATCACAACTGAAAGTGAAATAAAAGGGATTCTCACCTGCTAGGAATAGCATAAAACTATGTTTTTTCATACTCTAATTCTAGTCTTCAATCCAGAAGAAGAAATTAGCAGTTGCTATACACACACAGCCAATATATGTCCATTATTATCTTTCTAGTAATTATCAATGGCACAAAATTTCTAGATGGCTGACCAGAGCAAAGGATATTTGTGGCCTATGGCCTTGAAAGAGAAAAATTACCTACCAACATGATAGAAGTTAAATTTATAAGGAAAAATTTGAACAAGTCAGCAAATCCCTTCATAAAATCCATGATATTCAACTAAATTATCAAGTTGAATGAAGTAAAGAGTGACTTATTCACTATTCACTAGTAACTATTTAGTCACTATTCCAGTGACTGAAAGATTAATGCAATTCCTCAAAGTACATTCCCTGGAGAAGGAAATGGCAACCCACTCCAGTATCCTTGCCTGGAGAACTCCATGGGCAGAGGAGCCTGGTAGGCTACAGTCCATGTGGTTGCAGAGAGTTGGACACGACTGAGCGACTTCATTTTCGTTTTTCAAAGTACATTAATCCAAAATAAAAAAATTACTAGCAAACTGCATAGTTGGTAATTCTATATAAATATTATAAGTTCATATCTTATAATAGCATTCAAAACATATAAACATGAACCAAATTATTAATACTCATGTTATGTGTCTAGATCTATTAGTCTCCATTATATACATTTGTTGTCTTTTAGTTGCTAAGTTTTTCCCTGACTCTTTTGTGACCCCATGGATTGTAGCTGCCAGGCTTCTCTGTCCATGGGATTTCCCAGGCAAGAATGGAGTGGGTTGCTATTTCCTTTTCCAGGGGATCTTCCTGACCCAGGGATTGAACCTGCATCTCCTGCACTGGCAGGCAGATTCTTTATTACCAAGTCACCAGGGAAGCCTTGTGTATACATACATCCACATATAAAAATACATCTATGTAGTTATATAACAAATGCATATATAAATAATGGGAGGAAAAGATGCTATATATTCAAGTTTTCTCCTCCACTGCTTTTAAAACCTATTTTTATAACCTGATATTTCACTAAAAAGAAGCCAGGAATCAGTCAGGCCTGGTTTATCTCCAGAGACTATAAAATTAACAACTATTTCTTTTATTATACTTCTAAATCCCCAATAAAAACCTTTGTGGATATTTTTTTGGTTTCCTAAAAGCCACATTGTTAATATCAACCACATGTTTTCCATTCTTTTGTTAGTGACATCAAAGTTCACAAAGTACAAAATGATTCCCAGGGCTATATGTGAAATACATGTCCCCGCCTATCTTTACACCTTATCTCCTTTATCACTCTTACACTCAATCACTATCCTTCATTTTCTAAAGTATTCAAATACACCAAGCCCATCAAGCCTGAGAGGTAGTTGCACTCCTATTCCCACTAACCAGAAAATCCATCTCCAGTTCTTCATGAGACTATCTCCTCATCATTCAAGCCTCAGCTCAAATGTCCTCTTCTTACAAAGGACTTTTATAACCATGGAGTATAAATTAGTCCTTCCAGGCACACTCTGCTCCACCATCCTATTTTCTTTTCTTTTCACGACTTATCACACTATTTCAAGCTGTCTTGTTCTTTTATGTATTTTCTTTTTTCTTTTTTTTTTAATTTAAATTTATTTATCTTAACTGGAGGCTAATTACTTTACAATATTGTATTGGTTTTGCCATATATCAACATGAATCAGCCACAGGTATACACATGTTCCCCATCCTGAACACCCCTCCCACTTCCCTCCCTGTACCACCCCTCTGGGTCATCCCAGTGCACCAGCCCCAATCATCTATCCTGCCTCGAACCTAGACTGGTGATTTGTTTCTTATATGATATTATACATGTTTCAGTGCTATTCTCCCAAATCATCCCACCCTCTCCCTCTCCCATAGAGTTCAAAAGACTGTTCTATACTTCTGTGTCTCTTTTGCTGTCTCGCATACTGGGTTATCGTTACCACCTTTCTAAATTCCATACATATGTGTTAGTATACTGTATTGGTGTTTTTCTTTCTGGCTTACTTCACTCTGTATAATAGGCTCCAGTTTCATCCACCTCATCAGAACTGATTCAAATGTATTCTTTTTAATGGCTGAGTAATACTCCATTATGTATATGTACCACAGCTTTCTTAGCCATTCATCTGCTGATGGACATCTAGATTGCTTCCATGTCCTGGCTATTACAAACAGCACTGCAATGAACATTGGGATACACATGTCTCTTTCAATTCTGGTTTCCTCAGGGTCATAAGGCAGTTCTATTTCCAGTTTTTTAAGGAATCTTCACACTGTTCTCCATAGTGGCTGTACTAGTTTGCATTCCCACCAACAGTGTAAGAGGGTTCCCTTTTCTCCACACACCTCTAGCATTTATTGCTTATAGACTTTTGGATTACTTTTCCAATCATTTTTCCCCAGTATTTTCCTCAACAATGATTTCTAAGCCTTGTGACAGCAGGAATCTTGACTATCTTCTTCATTGTGATACCCCAGCATCTGGTACACAGTAGATACACAATATGTATTTGCCAGATGATTGAATTAGGGAGAAATCAATCTTACCACTACAATCTCTCAGATGTTGGCAATATAATCTAATATAGCATCCACCAAAATGTGAAAATATACGTATACAAAAACCACAATTATGTCTTTACAGCTATTTTGAAATCTAGGAAAGTGACCAAGAATTCTAAAAAATGAATGAATACTGCTCCTATCTAAATGATCATTACATAAACCTAATACACTGGCAACAGATACAATTTAAAAACCCAATCATATATATGATCTAAAATTTACAAAATATTTTGTTTCTTTGAAACTGTCATTACCAACATTTTTCTTTAAACTACATTATATTGCTTAGTAACACATATATTAAAATAGCCATAGTGAGGTACAGAAGAAGTTTTACATTTGATATGATCATGATTATGGTATGTAAATGTTTGTTGAGTAGTTACTATGTGCCAGCACCTTAAACACATTAGCTCATCTAATCCTTACATCACACTAGGAGTTGCGGTACTATTACTGTTGCCATTTTACAAATGAGAAAGTTGAGAAAGTGGGCTTAATTTATCTAAGGTCACTTAGTAAATTAAAAATTCAGTCTACCTTCTTAACTGAAAAACAGATGTTAAGAACATGTAATAGTTTAAAAGATAAGTCAGTTTATTGAGCCTTTAGTTTTAGGTATTATATAATGTAGTTTAATTTTCATTAATTTAATTCAATTAAAAATTATTTACATTAAGTGTGAGCCTAGATCAATATATGAATTTGACTTGCACTGCCATCATCAATAAGAAGGAAAAGGAGGGGAGAGAAGAGGTGGAGGAGGAGAAAGAAACAGGGAGAGAGGGCAATTACTGCTAGCAAGTATAATGCACACCATTTCCAGGGTAACTGTCAAAATCCTGGACTGCCTGATTCAACCCTTCTTCCTCTGTTTACAATCGCTCTATCAGTCTAAAAACAGGGTCACTGCATCCTGTTTTGTCCAGCAGTGAATTCAACATATACAAAAGTGCATTTAACCATTTTTTTTCCTTTAATAGGCTCAACATGAAAGATCTGAAATAGCTAGTATCCACATATTTTTTAAACAGTATACAGTTTTCACCTTATTACTATATAAGTAATAAAAACATACCTAGTATTATACAACAGGATGCAACTGTAACATACACTTAAAATACATGCTATATCAACATTCAGTTAAAGGTTAAATTATTTCATTTCTAAATGAGCCAAGACCATACATATACTTTCTCCATAGTAAATATTACACATTCAACCATGAACACTGTAGTTCAACCACTAACATGGATTTGAAGTCACAAAATAAAAGCCAGAAGCTACAATTTCATCCACCAAGTTGTTTTTGCCTATTTTATTCTCTGGTTACAGGCTACATGTTAGGACTGTGTTTATTTTTGGTTTGTTTTGGAAGAGGAAGCCCTATAGTAAAGATTCTATGCACACAGTGCACATACACAAAGTTAAAAACAGAAGTTATAATCTTTCTTGAAATGTAATTCTAATTTTCAAATTTTATTTTAACAGAAACTAAACTGTTAGTGTAAACCCATAATGGTAAAGTAATAAATAAAAACTGAAAAGGACACATAATTATATACTATGATAATTGGACAAGAATATGAGATTGTCCAATCCAGTGCCACTTTTCTTAAATTCAAACTTACTGAAGTAAAAATTACTTATAGGTATTTAAAATGTCCAGTGTGATGGTATTTGGCAAATACTGTATAACTGTGTAATTATCACCACATTTAAGATATGAATATTTCCATTACCAACAAAAGTTCCCTCAAATTCCTCTGCCATATCCCACAGATGGCCATAGGCAGCAGATGTTTTGTGACACTGTAAATTATTTTCATTTTCTAGAATTTTATGTAACTGAATTATACAGTACTTATTACTTTGTATATGGCTTCTTCCATTTAGCAAGCTGTTTTAATGATTTGAGATTCACACGTTATATGTATTCATAATTCATTCCCATTAATAACTAGTATATTATGACCAACCTAGCTAGCATATTAAAAAGCAGATATATTACTTTGCCAACAAAGGTCTGTCTAGTCAAGGCTATGGTTTTTCCAGTGGTCAAGTATGGATGTGAGAGTTGGACTGTGAAGAAAGCAGTGTTTACATTTTTTGCCTAATTTTACTTTGATCATTATAAGAATTGATGCTTTTGAACTGTGGTGTTGGAGAAGACTCTTGAGAGTCCCTTGGACTGCAAGGAGATCCAACCAGTCTATCCTAAAGGAGATCAGTCCTTGCTGTTCATTGGAAGGACTGATGCTGAAGCTGAAACTCCAATACTTTGGCCACCTCATGCAAAGAGTTGACTCACTGGAAAAGACTCTGATGCTGGAAGGATTGGGGGCAGGAGGAGAAGGGGATGACAAGAGGATGAGATGGCTGGATGGCATCATTGACTCGATGCATATGAGTTTCAGTGAACTCTGGAAGCTGGTGGTGGAGAGGGAGGCCCGGTGTGCTTTGATTCATGGGGTCGCAAAGAGTCAGACATGACTGAGCAACTGAACTGAACTGAACTGAGTATATTTTATTATAGGGATATACTACTATTTGTTTACCCACTCACCTGTGATGAACATTTGGATTGTTTCTACTGTAGGGCTTTTACGAACAGAAGTGCTACAAATTCACATGAATAAGTTTTTCTGTGGATATGTTTTCATTTTTCTTCATTAAATACCACAGAGAGAATTCCAAAATCATATGCTAAATTGCCAAAGTATTTTCCAAAGGAATGTACACTTTTACATTCCCAGCAGCAGTGTTTACATTTTTTGCCTAATTTTACTTTAATCATTATAAGAAATCTTTATAAGTACTGGATAGAAGTCATTTATCAGATTTATTATAAATATTTTTCCCATGCTAGTGCTTATATTTTCATTTTCTACTGATAGCTTTCAAAGAATAGTGGTTAACTGTAATAAAGTCTAATATTTTTTATATTCAGAATTTTATTCTAGATGTTTTATAGTTGTTTTTTTTTTAATTTTGGTCTATAACTCTTTTTGTTGTGTATGGTATGAAGGAAGAGTCAGTGTTTATTTCCATACTGTTCTTCCCCACCCAGATTAGCCAGCTGTTTCAGGACATTTATTGAAAAGACTATAACTTCCTCCTTTGAAGTGTCCTGGCACCTTTCCCAAAAGTCAATTGACCTTTTAGAAATGTGGGTCTATTTCTGGACACTCAATTCTATTCTATTGCTCCATAATGTCTGTCTTACTACTACTACCACACTGTATTTAAATAAATCTTGAAATCAGGTAATTTAAACTATGTTCTTTTTAAAACTGCTTTATTAATTTATCTCTTTTCTTTTTGGCCTGCACACAGTATACTGGACCTTAGAGTTCCAACCAAGGATCTAACCCGTGACCCCTGAAGTGGAAACATGGAGACTTAACCACTGGATTGCCAGGGAAGTCTCAAAAATTTTTGCATTAGACTACTTCCCTGGTGGCTCAGATGGGAAAGCCTCTGTCTACAATGCGGGAGACCTGGGTTCAATCCCTGGGTTGGGAAGATCCCCTGAAGAAGGAAATGGCAATCCACTCCAGGACTGTTGCCTGGAAACTCCCATGGACAGAGGAGCCTGGTAGGCTACAGTCCATGGGGTCACAAAGAGTCAGACACAACTGAGCGACTTCACTTCACTTCATCAATAACTAAAAAAAGACTCCTGAAGTTTGTATTAAAATTTCACTGAATGTACAGATCAATTTGTAACGGCAGTGTTTCTTAACCTCTGTCCATACATTAGAATTATCTAGGCACATCAAAAGATAACTCAAGCCTAGCTAGAGCCCCCATCCCAAACCAATCAAATCAGTAGCTTCTAATATGGAGTTATGATTCAGAAATGCTGGTTTAATCTTTCAGAGAGAATGATTTCATTAAAATTAAAGATATTTGAGACTACAAAGAACTTTTTTGTCACAAATACTGCTGGCATTTAATTAGAAACTGGGATATCAATTTAAAAATTAATTTCCATTTGTTAGACTACAGATCTAATATTTATATAAGACCTAAGTTAAGTATCAAGCTCCCTGGTCATCAAGCCAAACTTAAAAAAGAAAAAAATTGAAGGGACTTCCCTGGTAGTCCAGACTCTTGAGTTCCCAATGCAGGTTTCCCAGGTTCGATCCCTGGTCAGGGAACTAGATCTCACATGCCACAACTAAAAGATCCTGCATGCTACAACTAAGACATAGTGCAGACAAATAAATTTTTTTTTAAAGAAGAAATTTGGAAAATTTTCAGAAGATATTTGAGGAAGAAAAACTCCAGAGGGAAAAAACCCCGACAATCAAGAATTTTATGTCTTAGTAAACATCATTCAAGAATGAGAGTTAAAAACTTTCAGACACACAAAAAGAGCTTACACTAGCTTAACCTAACTAAAAGATATTTCTACATGAGAAAGAAAAGTATTAAAACAGAAGGGGAAGGAGAGTGGCACACACAAAAAAAATACTACTAGCCCCAAACTCAGAAGTTCAAACATGCATTTCAGGAACAACTAATCCCAATTTTGTACAAACTGTTTCAGATTACAGAAAAAGAGGTAACACTCACCAACTCTTTTCATAAGTATAGTGCCACCCTCACATGAAAACCAGATGAGAAGAGACATTAAATGAAAAGAACATTAAATACCAAAATATCTTATGCAAATAAGACACAAAATTCTCAATAAAATATTACCAAACTAAACACAGCAAAGTAGAGGAGAAAAACCAATATAAGCTTAGCTGCCTTAATATCAACGAATGGTGGCAAGTCTCCTAAAATGTAATCAAATAAAATATCTTGGCATTAAGAAAAGGAAAAGAAGAGAAAAAACAGCACATCAAGACCTAGTTGGGTTTACCACAGTATTGCAAGAATTGCAAGTATATTTTTCTTTATACTTTTCTGTAAGTTTGAAACGCTATATGTAATAATTTTTCTTAAGCTCCAAAGGGTGGTTAATCCGCAGATAAAAAAGACTGAAACCTAAATAATGCCAATAGTAGGGAAAAAAAATAGGAAATCAATTTACTCACAGAACCCTCCAAATACTTAGAACTTGAAGATCTCAATGCCACAGAATGTTGGGGTAAGACTTCCCACTAAAATCTTGGGAGTTTGATTGAAAACCTACATATTCATACTGATTAAGATGCCACCTCCATCATGCTCAGTCAAGCAATCACTTCCCTTCAGGCTGACAGACCAGAATGTTGGTCTCTGGAGAAATTCTATAGAGACCAGAATCCCAGGGAAGGGAGAGAATGGTGGGCTGCGATCTATGGGGTTGTACAGAGTCAGACACGACTGAAGTGACTTAGCAGCAGCAGCAGCAGACATCTAGGAAGTTCTGCATTTAGTATCAGCAGTAGAAAGCAGATGTGACATAGCATACTGATACAGGCCAAAAGTAACAGATAGTTAACCTCACCAGGAGCAACTTTAACCAACAAGAGACAGATTTTGGTAGATAAACTGCTCAGTTTTCCTGCACCTCAGAGAGACAAGTCTGTGGTTATTATGCTCTAAACCAGCAAGGAAATGTTTGATATTTGCACTGTCCCATATGGTAGCCACTAGCTGCAAGCAGCTACTGTGCACTTGAGATGTGGCTACTGTGAACAAAAACTGAATCTTAAATTTTATTTAAGTAATTAATATTAAATAACAACATGTGACAGCACAGAGTCTGAGAGGCTCTAAGTAATACTGAATCCTTAGCTGTGCCCACAGTGGCAACCTACTCAATCGATATACTCTTTACTATTAAACAGTTTTCCTCTTGTACTGTCTCACTTCCCCATTCTCTCTGATTATAATTCCTGGAATCATCTCCCTATCTGAAGAGTCTGCTTTGGGGAGACTAAGACTATAAGGATCTGATGAAAGCTTCCTGTAGAAAGGCAAAAATTAAAATGAGCCACAAGAAATTAGGAAATGACAGGAAAAAGAAACAGAACAAAGCATCAATAAACTATTATTAATAATCTCAGAGATAAAAGTAGATATTCTATCTATGAAACAAGAATGTAATAGTAAAATGGGAACAGAGAATAAGAAAGCTCTAGGAGAAATTAAAACCATGGCAAAAAATTTTTATAAGTCAGTGGAAAGATGAGAAGATAAAGTGAAAGACAATAAGAAAAACAAAAATCCTAACAGTTGTACTCTGGAAGAAAAAAAGAGATTTAAAAAAATTATGCAATTAATTCAAGAGATACAATGTCCAAGTAGGAGAAACAAAGGCCAATTAATAGTAAGTCCAGAAAGAAAGAATTGAAAAGAAGGAAAAAAAGAGAAATTATTAAAAACTAGGAAAATTTCCCAAAATTAAAAGATATCAATCTCCTAAATTAAAAAAAAATATATATATATATATATATATCAGCACATGACTGAAAAAAAGTCAGGGAAAGGCACAACATCACAAAAGTTCTGAAA
>SJYC01139814.1:0-49878 GCA_006408675.1 Madoqua kirkii | reverse complement strand
CAATTTCATATAAATTGTATGTATTGTATGTAACAATTTATATGAAATTCAAAAATAGGCCAAAAAAATTCATGGAGATAGAACTTAGAATAGTGGTTAATATATGGAGGGAGTAATGTCTCTAAGAGTAAACAAAGATTTCTTCTGGTGTGCTTGGAATATTGTATATTTGGATCTGGGTGGTAATTACATATGTATATACCTATGAAAACATCCATTGAGCAGTATATTTAAGATTAGTGTATTCTATATGTTATACCACAATTTAAAATTTCTGTATTCTCTAAATTTTAAAAAAAGCATCAATCTAGAATTTGGAACTATCTGCAGGAAAAGAAAGCATTTAACAGAGGACTTGGTCAACTCAACCTATTTGGTTCATAAAAATCCATATAAAATAAATAGAAATAAAGTCATGCTAAAAAGGAGACTCAACATTTATTGAGAGTCAAAAATAACTGAAGCATTGTGCCAAGGCTATCCTTGAACATATATACACATATAGAATCTTATTTAAACTCTAATGAAACTTCAGAACAGGTACTATTATTAATAATTTTAGAGATGAGAAAATTATGGTGAATAGATGTTGCTCCTATTCAATTTTAAACGGTTTGATCTTCATAACACATTTTGGTTTGCATAAAATAGGTTTCTAAATATACTGACAAAAAGTGATTTGTAAATATCCTAACTGGCTTTCCTATCACTTTATCTAAATATCCTACCTGGCTTTCCTATCAAATTATCTAAATTCCTCCTTCAACACAATGTCATCTTACACTTTCTTATTTTTCTTTATGACACACATTGCTGTCTGATAATACATGTGCTTATCTGCTTATTTTCTATCTCCCCCACTAAAATGTAGGTTACATGAAGGCAGAGACCTTGGCCATGTTGTTCATAGCTCTCCCCCAGCACCTAGACACATGTCTGGCATATAGTAGACACTTAATAAATACTAGTGGATGGAATGGAAAATGTAGTAAGAAATATGCTGACATTCAATTTTTTCCCTTTTGCATAATAACTATAAAACTAAAAGAAGATGACTATATTCCATGTCTTTGATAAAAGTGTTTATATAACCTTACCAGCAAAAGACTTGATATATATCTTTAACATGGTTGAATCATTCATACAAACAAGAATTTAGAAGACTGAGTTTAACATCTTAAACTAATAAAGATTATTACCTTCCAATTATGTCACAAATTGTGTTATTCTGGAGCCAACTAAGCAAAGAGCTGGCTTCCCTGGTAGCTCAGCAGTAAAGAATCCACCTACTAATGCAGGAAACTCAAGTTGGATCCCTGGGTTGGGAAGATCCTCTGGGGAAGGAAATGGCAACCCACTCCAATATTCCTGCCTGGAAAATCCCATGAACAGAGGATCCTGGTGGGTTACAGTCCATAGGGTTGCAAATCGGACATGACTTTGCGACTGAACATCAAACAACAAAGCAGAGTAGATCACAGTTTCGGGAAGAAGTGCTTAGGGATAGCATTGTGAAAACCAATTACAATACTCAGCATTAACACAGAGCTGAAACAGTGATAACTATATAACCACTGAAGTCCTCCATTATTTACGAATAGCCAAGATAGGGAATAACCTAAGTGTCCATTAATGGATGAAGGAGTAGGAACTGTGATGCGTGTGTGTGAGTCCATACATCCACAAATAAGCTACAGACTCAGAGAATAGATTGGTGGTTTGCTAGAGCTGGGGCTGTGGGAGTGCACAAAATTGGTGAAGGAGGTCAAAAGTGTAAAGATCCAGTCATAAAATAAGTTGTGATTATTTTAATAATACTTTATTGCATATTTTAAAGTTTCTGAAAGAGTAAATCTTAAAAGTCTTTGTCACAAGAAAAAATAATTTTTTGTCTATGATGTTACCTACACTTTTTTTGCATTAAACACAAGTACTGAATCATTTGTACACTTGAAACTAATATATTATATATCAATTAAACCTCAATTAAAAAAAAAACTACTCAAGTGTGTAAGGATGAATGTTTGCACCTTCACTGAATTCTGTTTAATGCACTCTCCTGTCTTGACCCCATTTCCTCACCTCTCTGCTCTAGCTACTATCTCTGCTTTGCTTTAACTTCTCTTGCTATTTTCTTTAATTTTTCCTTCTGTGCTATATAAATATATGTGTATCTATATATAGACACACACACATATATATGGGATACCCTGATAGCTCAGTTGGTAAAGAATCTGCCTGCAATGCAGGAGACCCCAGTTCGATTCCTGGGTAGGGAAGATCCGCTGGAGAACGGAATGGCTACGCACTCCAGTATTCTGGCCTGGAGAATTCCATGGACTGTATAGTCCATGGGGTCCCAAAGAGTTGGACACAACTGAGCGACTTTCACTTCACACACACACACACACACACATATGTACACCATGTATATATCGTTTCCCTCTAACATTTATTTTTCTTAATTTGTGGTTGCGCTGGGTCTTTGTTGCTGCGTGGGGGCTTTCTCTAGTTATGGCAGCCAGGGGCCTATGCTGCAGTGCCTGGGCTTCTCACGCAGCGGCTTCTCTTGTGGAGTACAGGCTCCGAGGCGCACAGGATTCAGCAGTTGCAGCAGATAGGCTCAGTAACTGTGACTCTCAGGCTCAGGCTTAGTAGTAGGAGCGCACAGGCCTATTTGTGCCACAGCACGTGGGATCTTCTCTAACCCCTAAACCCCTGTCCCCTGCATTGGCAGGTGGATTCTTATCTACTGCACCATCAGGGAAGTCCTCTCTAACATATTTAGATATGCATCTATCTTTGAAGCATACACACACATAAAACTTGCCTGGACCTTGCTTTCACCCCTGCAAAGTAGTATTATTTGATGTACTGCCATTTCCTTCAAAAAGTATAGAAACTCCACTCCCTACACCCAAATTCACATG
Organism: Madoqua kirkii; assembly: GCA_006408675.1. Taxonomy (NCBI): domain Eukaryota; kingdom Metazoa; phylum Chordata; class Mammalia; order Artiodactyla; family Bovidae; genus Madoqua; species Madoqua kirkii. The sequence continues at coordinate 46,948 of SJYC01139814.1, read as the reverse complement.
ATCATCAATAACGATCTTTATCACCAAGTCACACTGCCTTCTGTACGACCTCAATGCGTCATTTAAAATAGAACACATCCTCCATCTTTAAACTATCTTCATAACATCCATGATTTTGTGCCTCCCAGGTTTTGTTGGGCCTTGACTTTAAACAATTTAGGGGAACCTCTTCAAGTAAAAAAAACAGCAAAATTACAAATATGAACTTTGATATAAAGGTAGATACTTATCTAGAATGAGGGGGGGAATCACAAGTTTCACTAAAATATAGAAAAATTATAATCTATCAATAATAAACTCCCTGACAAACTTCCAGAATACGTCTTCTACATTATAATTGTATATTTTTCATGAACACTTCTTTGTGTGACAATGATATGCAAGATTTTCTATGATTTTCCATGAGGAGATGGAAAATGTAAGATTTTCCATAAAGAAGCAAATTTTAAAAAACCTTTTTGATGACTAAATCACTACTCACATTTTAGAAAATATTCTGGGTCCACAAACTGTTACTAGCTATGTCATAAACTTAGTATTTAGTAAATTTACTGTGTCACAAATTTTAGTATTGTCAAATCTGGGGAAACTTACTTTTGTTTCTTTTCTTTATAAGCTATCAGATTCAAAGGAGTTTTCTCTATACTAACTTCTGGTTCTGTATATTTCAAATTGTATTTCTCTTACCCTACTCACATACTTCTAGTGTCAGATTCTGTAGAACGTGTCTGTATCATCTATAATCTCTGGCCTTGCATATTTTTCCCTAACACTGAGTCAGTAAAGTAACAAAAGTAAGGTTGACCCTTGAACAACTGTGGGGCTAAGAGTGCCAACCCTCGGAGCCACTGAAAACCTGCATATAATTTACAGTCAGCCTGCCATATAGGCAGCACCTCATATCCAAGGTTCCACATCCATGGAGTCAACCAACTTCAGATAGCATAGTACTATTTATTTATTTATTACTAAAAAAAAATCTGCATGTAGTAAACCCCCACAGTTCAAACCTGTATTGTTCAAGAGTCAGCTGTATTCTAAATGTCATTCCTTCCTATAGCAGAAGGAACAGGAAAATTCCTATACCTAACTATCCTCTGAAGGGATGATGAACCACATAAACATATGCTACCTAAACGAAATGTATCCCCAATTCAACTTTCCTTTTCCATTAGCTGGGTCCCAAAAATGCCTATAGGCACTCCAATGCTACATGACATGAGGGAAAATGAAGAATGGGAAGAGACAGCACTCTTCACTTAAAATACTTTACTTTTGGAAAGCCTATAGAAAAGTGTGGCCATGTGAACACCTTTCTCCCCAAGTCATAGGAGAAATGTGCACAAGTGGTAAATCATCCACATCCTACCACTTTTCTTCACTGACTCCTCTTTGACATGCCAACCACGAAACAGAAGTATTTCCCAAATTTTTGCCTTCTCCTGAAAACCTGCACAATACAGGTACTTCCCAAAATCATGTTGTCCTTAATTTTTTAAAATTTCATCTGCACTCCTTTCCTACCTGCAGCCCGCCCCCCTCCCCCAACATCTCAACTATTCTCAAGCTTCATCTATGACTTAGCAAATAATCCTCACTCTAGAATGTAGTGACTAGACTATCAACTCTATGGGAAAGGGATATGTCAGCCTTGTGCTCTGCAGGAACTCCAAAGTTTGACCCCGATGTATCACATTTCCCTGAGGCCTTCGGGAAAACATACTGAGTAGCTCTGAAAGTTGGATCTCTAGACTCATTCTTTTTTCAAGCTCCAAACCTATGATCTTCAAATTAGAGTACTCCAGGGTACTCTGGAATACTCTGAATTTCATTTTAGTAATACCTTTTAAACTCCTAGTAAAAAACTTTCAGAGTAACATTAAGAAAATTAAGACACAATGAAATTACAGGCCTTGTTCAAGAAGAACACAGATTATTCCACTGCTTAAACTTCCCTTTTAAAAGCAAGCCATGTAGCTCATAAGCCATATAGACCTAACCTGGAATCACACTCAGTACCCTATACAAGAACACCATAAGTAAAAATGCAAAGCCTAGTGCAAGTTATCAAACATGAACAGATAAAAGACTTCTGAAAAATAAATCAAATACAATAAATAAGACTAAATATCAATAATAACTGCTGCTGCTGCTGCTGCTAAGTCGCTTCAGTCATGTCTGACTCTGTGCGACCCCACAGACAGCAGCTCACTAGGCTCCTCTGTCCCTGGGATTCTCCAGGCAAGAACACTGGAGTAGATTGTCATTTCCTTCTCCAATGCATGAAAGTGAAAAGTGAAAGTGAAGTCGCTCAGTCATGCTCGACTCTTAGCGACCCCATGGACTGCAGCATAACAATAAATATGCCTGTATACATGTCTTAAAATTTGTATACAGAATGTACTCAGACAACACAGATTACATATTCAGTCATGTAGTCCTGCTCCAGTGAAAGACTTCATTGTAAACATACTACTAAAACAAAAGAGTTCCCAAGCAAATGGGACAAACTGCTGACATAAGCGTGGCACTGATGTATCTGTCTATTTGCCTTCAGTTGCTAGGATTCACTGTGTCCATTTTTCTCTAAGCTCTAAAACATGCAACTCTTTGATGTTATGAAGAGTCCATGGTTAAACAAAAAGTTGGCAGAACATTTAACATAAAAAATATTTCAAATTCAAATCTCTAATTTCTTGAAAACACATTTTCCCTATGGTTAAAAATCAAATGTTAGTGCAATTTGAAATTTCTTTACCAAAAACAGCAAAAAAATCAATTTCAGTAAAATGAAATGAAAAGGGAAACTGCATACTTCCAAGTTACTACCACAGATATAAAATTCTGAATGCAACTATAAAAGAAAATTATCTCCTATTTAGTCGTTTTGAACCTGTGCAATAAGAGAAGTGCACATTTTGCATTACTCAAAAAGAGGAAACTATGTAGTGATTTGAGTAAATTCCTAAATTACTCAATTAAGATCCATTTCACCTTTAGAATTATAATCTTAAGAATATAAATGAATGTATTAGACAATAAGTAAAGTGAATTTTATGTAATCTGTATAATCTATGAATAAAGAGGCAATAAGAAATATGTTTGGTAGGCAAGAAAATAGAAAGAGTGGCAACTTTCTGTAGCCCCATAACTATTAATATAATCCTATCTCAAATTATAGGTCAGTGGGAAAGCTCCCCCAGGAACTTCCATCTGCTTTTGGCACAGCACAGCTGTGATGCATTAGATGGACGTAAACTACCTTTGGTGCTGCTGCTAAGTCGCTTCAGTCGTGTCCAACTCTGTGCGACCCCATAGACAGCAGCCCACCAGGCTCCTCTGTCCCTGGGATTCTCCAGGCAAGAACACTGGAGTGGGTTGCCATTTCCTTCTCCAATGCATGAAAGGGAAAAGTGAAAGTGAAGTCGCTCAGTCGTGTCCAGCCCTCAGCAACCCCATGGACTGCAGCCTACCTGGCTCCTCCATCCATGGGATTTTCCAGGCAAGAGTACTGAGTGGGGTGCCATTGCCTTCTCCAAACTACCTCTGGTTAGAAACAAAACCAATCAAATTTCCAGGAAACCTTCAAAATTCATTAATATTAAATAAACACAATTCCATTGTTTCTCTAACAGCATTTAACAATATTTCTTTACATTCCCCACATGGCTTTCTAACTACTAAAATATGTTTCAACTTTTATATTCTTTGGGATACAACTTCCATTTCTATTTCAAAATTCAAATATTTCAAATCAATTCAATATAACTTATTATAAATTTGCTATGATTTTTTAATTTAAATAAATATTTGGGAAGTCACAATTAATACTTTTTCTACCAATAGAAACAAACAGTCAGACGCAACTAAAGTGAGTGAGAACACGTACACGCACACATACCACACACACTACCTATACAAAGTTTTATGCAGTTTTATGTAGTTTTTTCACTTGAAAAACCATTTGGCATTATTCAGCAAAACTAATGCATAGACATAGCCTACCACCTAGAACATCTACCCAGGATAAACATAGCAAAGAAAAGATAATACACAGGCATCAAATATATGTAGAGAATTGAAATTATATAAAGTTGACTGTAATAAAATTAAAAATTAGACTAAAAATCAACAACAAAAAATAACAGAAATACTCCAAACACTGAGAAATTAAATAACTTCTAAATAAGCTATAATTCAAAGAGAAAAATTTAAGGAAAATTAGAAAATAATATGAACCAAATAAAAAGTAAGATGTAACAGATAAAAATTTATGACATGCAGCTAGAGTAGTCCTTAGAGGTAAAGCTAAAACACTAAATGCCTGTATTAATATAAGAAGAAAAATCTAAAAACAATAATCTAGGCTTCCACCTTAAATTAGAAAGAGAACTAAACAAGTCCATAAACAAGCAGAAAAAAGGTAACAATGATAAAATCATGTATCAGTGAAAAAGCAACAGGAAAGCAAGACAAAATTAATAAGTCAAAAACACAGTTTAAAGCTTTCCAAAGATAAAAAAAAGGAATTTCTAGTCCCTAATGATATCACTGGAATACTCTACTAAATACTTAAAGAATAAATAGAACTAATTCTACATACTCTCTTCTAAAAACAGAAAAGGGAATACTTCCCAACTCATACTGGGACATCATTACTCCATATCAAAATCAGACAAAAACTACCAAGAAAACTAAACACATCCCTCATGAACATGGATGCAAAAATTCTCAATATTAACAAATCAAATGCAGCAATGCACAAGAATAATAATACACCAGAACCGAGTGGTACTTAACTCTGTGATGCAAAAGCTGGTTCAATATTTAAAAAACAAGCAATGTAATCCAACAATTTAACAATGTAAAGAAACAAAAAAGACATACTTTATGACCATATCACTTGACGCAGAAAACTCATCTGACAATATTCAACTTTCAGCAAAATAAGAATAGAAAGAGACTTTTCTAACCTAATAAAGAACAGGTATGAATTCACTTAATAGATCCTTAATAGGTGCTATGTTAACTACAGTGCTACCTACGGAACTGAGGATAAGGAGTACAAAAGAGGGATGACACTGCCCCTATGCTTAAGAAGCTCAGCATCTAAACAGGAAGGCAATCACATACTTAACTACAGGCACTTTAACAGCAGCGTATAAAAAACATTATAAATGTTAAAAAAAAAAAAAAAGGACATTCTATCCAGGGGATCAGAGGGGTAGATGTAGAAAGTCTACTGAAATAGTCCAAGCCAGTTTTCTCTCACTTATACAACTGCAACAGCCACCTACCTTTCTGCTTCCACTCTACCAACTCTCCACCAATAGTTGACCAAAAAAAAAGCCAGAACAGTATTTTTGAAGCGTAAATTATATCATGAAATTGTCTCATGGCTTCCCATTAGAATGCAGTTGGAAAGAAGTCCAAGCGTCAACATGGCCTACAAGGCCCTATGTGATCCACGTGCTTCTTACCTCTCCTACCACTCTCTATCCAGCCACCTTTCTTACTAACTCCCAAGTATGCCAGGGTCTTTCCCACCATAGGAACCTTATCTTTGCTAGGTCCTTCAGCCCAGAATGTTCTTCCCCCAGAGCTTATGTGACCAGTGCCTTTTCAACATCATGTGTCAGTTAAAATGTCTCTTCAGAGAGGCTCTCCCTGACGATCCTGGTGCTTTAGATGGGCCACCACTCTGGCCCATTATTCCATTTTACTTTTTCATGAAATTTAGAATTATCTGAAGTTATTTTACCATGTTTTTATTTTCTATTTACCTGTGCTACAATTTTTAGGACTCCATTAGAGCAAGAACTTCATGATCTTGTTCACAGTACTAATCACAGTATCTAGAGCAAAACTTGGCACATTTGTATGTGCTCAATAAATACTGCTAAAGAAAGATGACATTTAAGATGGATTAAGGAAGGGGGGAGGGCAGGAGGGATTGACCTTGTCAAGAAGAATAAATAGAGAAGGAGAAAATGAAATCAACACAGTTTATCCAGTGTTTCAACTTTTATAGACTCTGAAGAATAAAGCTACAGTTGTGAGGTATCCTGAAGATATTTAGTTTTGTTGTGTCTTCATGATGCATGAATATACTTTCAAACATCCCCAGTCTTTTCTTGGACACTTTCTCTAGCATGCAAATCATTATCTCATGAAGTAATCAACTCTGATCCAACACCTTTAAGTGCCAAAAGATTTTCTGTTTGTCAAAAAACTGCCTATTGTTAAACACATTAATCTCAGTTCTGACCCCAGATGTTCTTATAAAAATAAGAAGTTTAATCCCTTTTTATAGGGCAGGCTTTCAAATATTTGAAGACAAGTAAAACCTCCTAAATATAATTTTTAAAATAGATATTATTAACAACATCTCTTGACAGTGCCTGCTGGGCCCTGGGCTAAGCACTTCATTTGAATGACTCATTTAATACTCACAACTTCTCCATGGTAAAGTTATGATGACTATGCCTATTTTACTAATGAGAAAACTGAGGCCTGGATTAGGTAATTTGTCCAGGTCATCAAGCTGGAAAATGAATTCTGATGCCAGGCTACAAACAGACAGTCCAATTCCAGAGCCTACATTCTTAACTATTAACCTCACTCTCTAAATGACTCCTGCTCTTTCTACTGTTAGGGCTCTGTCCCCATGTGCAACACCCGCAGATGGCAATGCGAAAGCTCAAAACTTGACCCAGTATCTTCTACCTAATGATGAAGGCAACACTGATTCTCATGCATTTATAAAAGCCATGATATAATGCAAATTTAGTAACAAACAAGAGGAAAAGCAGTGTAAAAATTGTTTCCCTGCAAATACTATCCATTTTTATGGCCTACTATTCCTCTTTGTTCAGCACAGACTCCAAACTGAAATACTTTCCATTTTCAGAGCACATTTTTTATTTTACTACTCCTCTACCTCTGTTTTCATGATTTTCTCTTCCTAAACAGCTATTTTTCTTCTGCACAGAATGGTATATACAGTGTTTTTCATTTTAAAAATTTATTTATCTACTTATTTATTTTTGGCCACGCCTCGCAGCATGCAGGATCTTAGTTCCCCGGCCAGGGACTGAACCCATGGCCCCTGAGTGGAAATGCAGAGTCTTAACCAACTGAATCACCAGAGAAGTTCTCTACTATGTTTTTAAAAGCCAATTGTGCTGGGTATATTTCATTTGCCCCTCCAGAGCCATTCTCCATTTTCTCCACTCTCTTCTCTGTCCCCAGAAGGCTGTCCTGAATAGATTGTAATAATAATCTCCTTTGCCCAGTCTTTTGGGTAAATTCAGCCAATGGTGACAGGAAAAGAACAAGCGAGGAGTAATCTAGTTAGTAATCTACCAGAAGCCAAAGCTTCTATTCAAATGCCCTCACAGTCTTGACAACAGCCTCCTATTCCTGCCCTTATGTGTCCAAAGGCTGTGATGGCTACCTACTGTTGCTCACTAGATACTTCATTATCCCACGTCAGCTTCCCTTAACCCTTCCCACACTTCTATAAATCACTCCTATGGTAAGCTCTCCCAAGTTTACCCATTTGAGTATATCATCTATTTTCTGCCAAAGACCTCACTGACACATCACCACTCTTTCCCTACACCTTCTCTGTTTATACTTCCTTTATAGCACTTTTTTCCCCCCTGCACTAGACAGAGTCATCTTTGAATCTCCCAAATCATTAATTTCTTACCTGTAGTAGGCACTGAATGAATGTTTCAAGAGTAAATGGGGTTAGGGGGAGCATTCCTGGTGGCTTAGTGGTCAAGAGTCCACCTGCCAGTGTAGGAGACATGGGACCCATATGCTGCAGAGAAACTAACCCTGTGGGGCACAGCTACTAAGCCTGCGCTCTAGAGCCTGGGAGCCGCAACCACTGAGCCCATGTGCTGCAACTACTGAGTCTGCACCCTGCAACAAGAGAAGCCATCACAATGAGAAGCCCACACACTGCAGTGAAGAGGAGCCCTCACTCGCTCAACTAGAGAAAAAGCCCTCGCAGCAATGAAGACCCAGAGAGCCAAAATAAATAAATTATTTTTAAAAGAATAAATGAGGGGATATAACATTAATAAATCAAAAGAACAATATTTCAGGACATACGAAACCCAAATTTAAGTTTCTATAAAGATTCAAAGACAAGAAAACTAATCTATTAGGATAAAGGTCAGACTCATGGACATTTCTGGATGTGGCGATTAACTGGGCGAGAACACAAGAGAGCCACCATGGTGCTGAAAATGCTCATTTTGATCTGAGCAGTAATAATATGGGTATATACTTATATGAAGTTTTGTTGAGCTGTATACCTAACATTTGTTCACTTTACGGTATGTACAGTAGACCTCACTAAAAAAGAAAAGGAAAAATAAATTTATATGTGGCTGCTTATGTTGAATCAACATGGCTAACACCTCATTTACCAGAGATTCTTTATTAAAACAAGCAAAAAAGGTCTCTGAACAGTCAAAATAGATGTTACAAAGTCCATGCACTTTATCCATGAGAAAGACTTTCAGGCCTTTTCATCCTTATATTTACACCCAATTCTAATTAGCTTGGTTAACTAGCTTCCTGACCTATTATTGATAATCAGTAGCAAATTGGAAAGGTAGGGAGGATGTGTGTTAAAGATTGATAACTGAGAAATAACAGCAAACAATAAGAAGTAAGCAAAATAACCTTTAAAGAGCAGGTAAAAACTCAAGATACAAAAAAGTCTGACATCACTTACTATATGGCAAGGAGACTTCATAAAGCACTTAAGGCATCCTTCTATCACAGCACAGTAAGAGAAACAGTGTAAAATGAAAACTCTTACTTTTCAGGGAAATAATGAACTATTTTCATCAAGATCTGTCAGTAAGCAGAAACAGGGGCAAACACATGAGAAACAGGCACAGTAAAAATGCATTTAAACTGAAGTATTACTTGTAAAAAGATAAATGTCAGTTACCAGGCATAAATGTAACCACATTTCTGGAGCTTGCTAAATAATTACAACTAATAATTTACTATCATCTTCCTCTTTGGTTTTCCTGGTGGCTCAGAGGGTAAAGCGTCTACCTGCAATGTGGGAAACCTGGGTTCGAGCCCTGGGTGGGGAAGATCCCCTGGAGAAGGAAATGCAATCCACACCAGTATTCTTGCTTGGAAAACCCCACGGACAGAGGAGCCTGGTGGGCTACAGTCCATGGAGTTGCAGAGAGTCAGACACTACTGAGCGACTTCACTTTCACTTTCCTCTTTGCAAATTATAAGAATTAGTAGATTTGTATTAAAAACGCAAAGTTCTCCCTAGAAATTTTTTTTAAGTGCATCTAAGCACTGAAAGTGTTCATTCTATCAACACTGGTTAACTGAGAACAATTCAAACCAAATCTTAAGCATTTTTTGTAAGCCATATCTGAAAAACTAACATCAAACTTATTTACAGCACTACTGAACCACTTCAATTCACTTCAAATCACCACTGTAAGCCACTTCTTTTTTTAAGAGGGAATTCCTATCATAAGGTCTACATTAGTCTCCCAGCTCTGAATGTTCTATTCACTTACAAACTCTGTCACTCCTAAAGCAATCCCTCCCCTGGCTAGGTTCCGTGATTTCAAGAATGCATATTTTAGGAATTCTCTTCCTCATGCTATTTTCAACGACGGTATTATAAGTGTGTGCCTGTGTGTTAGTAGCTCAGTCATGTCCAACTCTTTGCAATCCCATGGACTGTGGCTCACCAGTCTCTTCTGTCCATGGCATTCTTCAGGCAAGAATACTAGAATGGGTTTCCATTCTCTTCTCCAGATCTTCCCAACCCAGGAATCAAGCCTATGTCTCCCACATTGCAAGCATACTCTTTATCATCTGAACAACCAGGGAAGCCCTAGAATTATAAGCAGTATGCAGCAACTAGGAAGAAAAAATTCCATGTTAAGTGATAAAAATAAGAGTATATAATGGAGTAATTCAATTCAATAACCTATTTGGTATATGCCAAGCACAGGGAATACATAAAGCTATGTAAACAGTTTGTAAATGCACAGAAAAACTATCTGTGCATTTAAAGAAGGCAAGAAAGACCTGTCAACAAATATATTGAGTGTTAGGAACAATAGTAGATGAAGACTGAGAAGGAAGTGTCTCAGTTTTGTCAAGAGAAGAAAAAAAGAACAAAAGTAGAATCTGTAGCAGTCTTAAAATTAAGTACATGCCATGCAACTATGTAAAAAACTACAGTAGCAAAAATGAGGCCATGCAAAATTTAAAGTACTTGTTCATAAAACATGTTAGGATTACAAATGGCTTTTCCTATTTTCATGTTGAAAGGCAACGCCCTTTCCTCAGTCCTACGAGTTTCTGCGAGTTGGAATTTCCCCTAAACTTTTTAACCTCTGTGTGTTTAGTCACCCAGTCGTGTCCAGCTCTTTGCAATCCCATGGCCTGTAGCCTGCCAGGGTCCTCTGTCCATGGGGATTCTCCAGGCAAGAATACTGGAGTGGGTTGCCATGCCCTCCTCCAGGGGATCTTTCCAACCCAGGGATCAAACCCAAGTCTCCCACACTGCAGGATTTCTTACTGTCTGAGCCACCAAGGGAGCCCAAGAATGATGGAATGGATAGCCTATCCTTTCTCCAGGGGATCTTCCTGACTCAGGAATTGAACCAGGGTTTCCTGCATTGGGGGCAGATTCTTTACCAGCTAAGCTACCAGGGAAGTCCCTGGCTTCTATTCCCTCACTTTTTTTCTCCTAGAAGGAGAATGGTAACTTACATGATTGGTAAGTTTAGACTAAAGAATTACCTAAGCATAATTCTACCTGTTGTTTTTTTTGCTCTTGGGGGCCTACTTGCTAGCTGGAAGTAGTTCTCAAGTGCTCCTCCATGGATGGGCTCTCCTAGCAAGCAAGGAGGATGTTCCTGGCCTTGTCCTGCCTGTGCACAGGTATGTCTATTTAGCTCTAGGCTTTATGACTAGAAAGCAAAACTGCCTGTATACATAACCTATGTCCTACAACATGAGCTTGATCAGGAATAAAGGTGGAATTCTGATCTGTCATCTGTTACTCTTTTCTCAGTTCGTTCAGAATTTGGGAAAGGAATGTGGGTTTTATTTACTGAGATCCCTCAGACACAACTAAATTACAATGTCTTCTCATCTAAAATAAAATCTTCACTTTCATCTTACACTAAGCAGCTGGGTGTAATATATGTACATGATTCTTCTTCAAAGACCTCATCGTTCCTAGCAGAACTTTTGTCTTAGCAATGTTTGCTGAAGCAACAAATTTTCAAATAGTAAAGCTCATTCATTATGGTGCTTGCTCAGCCACTTCAGTCATGTCCGACTCTTTGTGACCCTATGGACCCACCAGGCTCCTCAGTCCACGGGATTCTCCAGGCAAGAATACTAGAGTGGGTTGCCATGCCCTCCTTCAAGGGATCTTTCCCGCCCAGGGAAACCCACATCTCCTGTGTCTCCTGGACTGCAGGGAGATTCATTACCACTGAACCACTTAATCACAACAAAAGCAAACCACAAGCCACTTCAGTCATGTCCGACTCTTTGTGACCCTATGGACCCACCAGGCTCCTCAGTCCACGGGATTCTCCAGGCAAGAATACTAGAGTGGGTTGCCATGCCCTCCTTCAAGGGATCTTTCCCGCCCAGGGAAACCCACATCTCCTGTGTCTCCTGGACTGCAGGGAGATTCATTACCACTGAACCACTTAATCTACAACAAAAGCAAACCACAAAATAATGTATAAGGCAGTAAATGTTGGTTTTCACTATGTATATGTAGCTATTTTCCCCAGGGAAAAATATTTCTCCATATATTTGTAAAAACTCACATCCATAATTATTTCTGTCTGCTTTAAACCATTACCATGTAAGTACTGAAAGATCTTTAGGGAACTTTAAAAGGTAGAACAGAGTGTTAGATTGGAGAAGCAGTAAAGCTCAGTGCCTAATGACTGGAGGGCGGGAGGAATCACTTTTTTAATACAGCTTCTCTTCCTTCTGTTCCCTCATCTCATGTCTATCTCTTATCAGCCCTGGGGTGGAGCTGCAAAACTGTCAGCATGCTTAGCAGACAGTGAACTATAAAGCAAGAATTATAAGTGAAGTCATTTGTTTGAAGTTCCAGTGTACCTCCAACCCCAAAGTGACAAATTGGAACAAAAGTTTAAGCAACAAAAATGATGGCTGCAGTAGCTGACAAATTCTTCATCTGGCAGACCAAAGGTTCTTAATCTTTAACTCTGAAACTTCAAAAGATAAGAAGCCCCAATTATCCCTTTTAATTGCTTTTAAACTCATCACTTGCATCTTTGTTATCTTAATACTAAACAACTGTTAAAAGAATTTTCCCCATAAAATCCCTAGTGTGCAGCCTTTTTACTCAATACAGGCTGCAAAAGCAGTTCTAAGACAATAAAAAGGATTGTCTAAAAAATATAAATTTTAATTAACCTTACCATTGATTTATTGCCAACATTCACTGGATCATCAAAAAAAGCAAAAGAGTTTCAGAAAAACATCTATTTCTGTTTTATTGACTATGCCAAAGCCTTTGACTGTGTGGATCACAATAAACTGTGGAAAATTCTGAAAGAGATGGGAATACCAGACCACCTGACCTGCCTCTTGAGAAACCTGTATGCAGGTCAGGAAGCAACAGTTAGAAATGGACCTGGAACAACAGGCGGGTTCCAAATAGGAAAAGGAGTATGTCAAGGCTGTATACTGTCACTCTGCTTATTTAACTTACATGCAGAGTACATCATGAGAAACGCTGGGCTGGATGAAGCACAAGCTGTAATCAAGATTGCCAGGAGAAATATCAACAACCTCAGATATGCATGTGACACCACCCTTATGGCAGAAATTGAAGAACAACTAAAGAGCCTCTTGATGAAAGTGAAAGAGGAGAGTGAAAAAATTGGCTTGAAGCTCAACATTCAGAAAACAAAGATCATGGTATCTGGTCCCATCATTTCATTGCAAATAGATGGGGAAACAGTGGAAACAGTGGCTGACTTTATTTTGAGGGGGCTCCAAAATCACTGCAGATGGTGACTGCAGCCATGAAATTAAAAGATGCTTACTCCTTGAAGGAAAGTTATGACCAACCTAGACACCGTATTAAAAAGCAGAGACATTACTTTGTCAACAAAAGTTCTTTAGTCAAGGCTATGGTTTTTCCAGTAGTCATGTATGGATGTGAGAGTTGGACTATAAAGAAAGCTGAGCACAGAAGAATTGATGCTTTTGAACCATGGTGTTGAAGACTCTTGAGAGTCCCTTGGACTGTAAGAAGATCTAACCAGTCCATCTTTAAGGAAATCAGTTCTGGGTGTTCAATGGAAGGACTGATGTTGAAGCTGAAATTCCAATATTTTGGCCACCTGACGCGAAGAGCTGACTCACTTGAAAAGACTCTGATGTTGGGAAAGATTGAAGGCAGGAGGAGAAGGGGACGATAGAGGATAAGATGGTTAGATGGCATCACCGACTCAATGTACACAAGTTTGTAAACTCCGGGAGTTGGTGATGGACAGGGAGGCCTGGCATGCTGCGGTTCATGGGGTCGCAAAGAGTCGGACACGACTGAATGACTGAACTGAATTACCATTGATTTTAAAGTAATCTGGCATAAAGTACCAACATTAAGTTCAATAGTGAAAATTTTAACTATAAAAACAACACTAATACTGCATGGCATCCTTGCCAGGTGCCAGATGCTGTTTCAAGAACTTCACAAGTGAAGATCATGGCATCTGGTCCCATCACTTTGTGGCAAACAGACGGGGGAAATGTGGAAACAGTAACAGATAACATTTTCTTGGGCTCCAAAACCACTGCAGACAGTGACTGAAGCCACGAAATTAAAAGACACTTGCTCCTTGGAAGAAAAGCTATGACAAACCTAGACAGAGTATTAAAAAGCAGAAACATCATATTGATAACAAAAGTCCGTCTAGTCAAAGCTATGGTTTTTCCAGTAGTCATGTATGGATGTGAGAACTGGATCAGAAAGAAGGCTGAGCGCCAAAGAATTGATGCTTTCCAACTGTGGTACTAGAGAAGACCCTTGGGAGTCCCTTGGACAGCAAGGAGATCAAACATGTTAATCTTAAAGGAAATCAAATATGAATATTCATTGGAAGGACTGATGCTAAAGTTGAAGCTCCAATACTTTGGCTTCTTGATGAGAACAGTCGACTCACTGGAAAAGACCCTGATGCTAGGAAAGATTGAGGGCAAGAGGAGAAGAGGGCAACAGAGGATGAGATGCTTGAATGGCATCACTGACTCAATGGACATGAGTTTGAGTGAACTCAGGGAGATAGATACTGAAGAACAGGAAGCCTGGCATGCTGCAGTTCATTGGTCAAAAAGAGTCAGATACGACTTAACGACCGAACAGCAACAAGTTACTAACTCATTTAATCTTCACAACACTACCTCACATCAGTGAGATAGATGCTATTATTACCTCCAGCTTATACCTGGGGAAACTGAAGTACAGAGAAGTTAATATTTTGCCTGATATCCTGGAAATACCCTCTGCATCCAGAGAGGCCATTTAAACTCTGAAGTAGTCTGGTTTTCGCATTGTGCAACACATCTTATTGTTAATGAGAATTCCAAAGACAGTAGGGAATGGAGACTCATGTCCACCTAGAGTTCTTTCCTTTACTCAAGATCAACATGAACTATCAAAAGAAATGACAGTAAGAGTAAATACAATAATGGATAACCACTGTCAATTCCAAAATATACTATGAGAAATACTAAATAGAGATGCTTGATCCCTTGGTCAGGAAGGTTACATCTCATTTGGATACAACAAGTATGCACGTTGAGAAAACATGCATTAATCACGAAAACCAAGCTCTTTGTCATTTCTCATAAAGCAGGTCCTTTTCCCAAACTGCCTACATTGACTAACAATACCACACACCTTTCAGACACCCAGAGATGAAGTATCTTCAGACCTCTTTTCTTCATATGAAAATATTCATACTTCTGTGTCTCCACTGCAGTATTCTCACTATAGAGAGGAGACTCTCACGTCATCTCACTATTCTCATTTTTCCTTTCAAGGTAAATGCTATTTTTTTTTCTAGTTTCAGTTCTGGCTTGTTCTCCCCCTCACAAATTTGGCACTGTGAGTAATGTTTCAGGACATCAAGGCTACTTAATTTTATCTATATGTTTATCACTAGCATTCCTTCTTGATTTCAATTCATCCTGTCTGAAGTATGTGTACTTTTGCTGGTTAAAAAAAAAACTCAGTTTTTATTTCTCTTTCTAGAAGATTTTACCAGGCATTTACTAGTTTGTTTGACAGCTATTTTCCCTCAGCACATGACAAATAACAGTCAACTGTTTTCTGGCTTCCATTCTGTTATTAAGTCATTTTTCAGTGTTTATTGCTGTTCATTTTTTTTGGTAAACTTCTCTTTTCTCTCTGCTCTCTTTTAGAACTTCTCTTCTGTGTGTGTTCTGAATTCTTCAACGAAGGCATCTAAGGGTGGATTTATTTTACTTTGTTCTGCTGGGATTCAGTGGGCTTTCTGGATATCAGGATATCAGCTGGTATTTTTCATAGTTCTGTAAAGTTCTATTTTACAGCCATCATCTCTTCAGATATTGCCTGTTCTCCCTTTTATTATCTCCTTTTGGAACTTCAGTTAAATTCATGTTAAACTTTTTTATTGTCTAACTTTTTTGATCCTTCTTTATTAACTTCCATCTATTTTTTTCTCTGCAAAACATTAAGGACAATTTCTTTGGATCTATATTCTGGTTCACAGGCTCTGTCGCTCAACTGTTGTTTAACATGTGCATCAGGTTTTAAATCTGTGGTTATTTTTTCATCTTTAAAAGTTCTATTTTCAAATCTATATGATTATTCTTTAATCCTCTGTTCCCCAAACATTTCCCCAAGCTTCTATTTCATTTAAGCATATTAAACATGTTTTTGATACCTTATATATAATAGCTCCAAGCTCTAAAACTTTGTGGGTTTCTTCTGTTGCATACCTTTTTCTGCAGGTTCTTATTCATAGTGTCTTGTTTCTTTGCAAGTTTCATTCACTTTTTACTACGTACTGTTCAATTTCCTTGGAACTCTACCTGAGGAAATTATCTGATGTCTTAAGAGAATCTGAATTTACTTCTATTTTACTTAGAGAATTTGAATTTATTTCTATGAACCTGAGATGACTTTACATTTTTCACTTAAGGTTCCTAAGTCCACATATACAGCATTCTTTAGATAAAAAACTCAATGAGTATTCTAATTGTATGATGTTTTTCTACTTTGGTCACTTCTTTGAGTCTCATTTTTTTAGGAGGCTTCCATACACACAAAATTAAATTTGTTTTTTTCCTGTTAATTTGTCTTTTATCAATTGAATTACTAGCTCAGCCAAAGAACCTACAAGGGAAGAAAGGAAAATTTTTCCTTCCCCACACTACTCCCACTTCTTTTTAGGGATCTGAGATTTTTCTTACTCAATGAATTATTTCAAAAGATACATTCTAAAATGCTTAAACTTGCAGCTTAGTTGTTTTAATTGGTTGAGTTCTTAAGGGCTTGTTATATACTGAAAGTGGCACTTAGCATATTACTTACCTACACTGACTAAGCATTTGACATGTGCTGTCTTTTATGCATCCTTTTTGTTGTCCCTCCAATAAGTAATTTCATCCGATTTGTAAAGTTCTAGTCTCTACACATTTACCCACAAACTACAGGGGGTGGTTTGAAAGATCCACCAAGAAATTGAGATTTTTAATACTCTACCAAGTTTCTGACAGGTAAAGAAGATAAAAAAAGTCAATAACAGCACAGAAGGTATGACAAGAACATTTTACAACTTTATCAACCAGATAGCTAATAAATAGTGTACCTAACAATTGAAAAATGTATTTGTTCAAGCACGTAGATCATTTATGAAAACTGATCATATGTTGCTGCTGCTGCTGCCGCTAAGTCACTTCAGTTGTGTCTGACTTTGTGCGACTCCATAGATGGAGCCCACCAGGCTCCCGTCGCTGAATAGCTAATAAATAGTGTACCTAACAATTGAAAAATGTATTTGTTCAAGCACGTAGATCATTTATGAAAACTGATCATATGTTGCTGCTGCTGCTGCCGCTAAGTCACTTCAGTTGTGTCTGACTTTGTGCGACTCCATAGATGGCAGCCCACCAGGCTCCCGTCGCTGACATTCTCAAGGCAAGAACACTGGAGTGGGTTGCCATTTCCTTCTCCAATGCATGAAAGTGAAAAGTGAAAGTGAAGTCAGTCATGTTGACTCTTAGTGACCCCATGGACTACAGGCTACCAGGCTCCTCCGTCCATGGGATTTTCCAGGCAAGAGTGCTGAAGTGGGATGCCATTGCCTTCTCCAATCATATGTTAGGCCACATATTTTGCCCACATGACACTTAAATCAGAAATCAACAACAACTAGAAAACTTGTACATGATTAGGATTTTTTTTCTAAATAATTGTTAGTCAAAAAGGGAAATCAAAATGAAAATTAAAAAATTCTTTGGACTGAATGATAACCATACTACACACCCAAATTTGTGACATTCAACTAAAGCAATATTTAGAGAGAAATGTATAATCTTAAATACATATGCTGGAAAAGCTCAAAGTTAAAATGGGCTTAGCAACTCAATTATAAATTTTAAAAAGGAACAAGTGGGAATTCCCTGGCAGTCCAATGGTTAGGACTCCTTACTCTCACTGCTGAGGGCCTGGGTTCAATTCCTGGTAAGGGAACTAAGGTTCACAAGCCTTGTAGAGCAGTCAAAAAAAAAAAAAAAAGGAGCAAGAAAATAAACTCAAAAAAAGAAACAATAAAAGAGATGATATAAATAAAACAAGTACCACTCCCAAGAGTTGGTTTTTTAAAAAGATTAGAAAACAAATTTCTAGTAGGACTGATTCAGAAACAAAGAAAAAAGATATAAAGGATGTTGGGAATGAAAAAGACAAAAAAGCTGATGTTGAACAAATTAAACATAATAAGAAAATAGTATAAAGAAAATAAATTTGAAAAGTTATACTAAAATTTCTAGAAAAATACAACATAAAATGTTCAAAGTCAACTTCTCTTCTAACTTGTTCAAAAGATTTAATTAAATAGTAATCAAAATCCCAATATGAATTTTTGCAGAACCTGAGAAACTTATTCTAAAATTTATATTGAAAAGCGAAGGTCCAAATATAAATGGCAGACTCGTGAAGAATAAGACGGGGTGAGAGGGGGGATAATAAGATGAGGAGACTTACAGTATACTGTCACACTAAGCTATTGTAATTAAGACAGCATGGTACTAACACAGAGCATGTAAACTAATCAATGAAGCAGAACACAGAAGCCAAATACAGACTCATGCACATAGTGAAATTTGATATAGGACAGAGGCAGCACTGCTGATAAATGGAAAACAGACTTTTCAGTGAATTGTGTTGACGTAAGTGGGTATATGGGTTAAAAATGAGCTGTATGGGTAAAAAATGAGCTAGGACCTCTATATCACATTATATACATAAATTAATTCTAGGTGGATGAAAACTATTTGAAAGGCAAAATTTAAAACTCTGAAAAAACAACACAAGAATCTATTTTATGACTTCCAATAGGGAAGACATGGAGGGTCACACACCATTAGAGGGCAAGACTAATAGCCTCGATAATACTAAAAATAAGAACCTCAGTTTCAAAGACACCATGAAAACTGGAAGAAGATATTTGCAACCGAAATAACCAATAAAAGATTATGTCCAAAATATATAAAGAACTCATGAACTAAGGAAAAAACACTCTGAATTTTTAAAACAGCGAAAGACATGAACACATAATCCCTGAATAATAAATGCACTCCATAAACATAAAAAATATTCAGCCTTATTAAGTAACTAGAAAAATGCAAATTAAAATCACTAAGTAATACACTTCACACTCTACTAGATGAGCAAAAATTAAAGTCAGTAAATAGGAATCATTGGTTCAAGGGCATTCTCATTCTCTATTAGCAAAATATATATTGTGTGACCATTCTGAAAAACAATTCAGCTTCCCAGAGGGTCTTAGTTTTCTACAGCTACGTGTATGGGTTGAACCCTGTCCCTTAAAAAAAGGATATACTGAAGTCCTGACTCTCAGTACCTTAGAATGTGACTTCATTTGGAAATAAGGTCTTTACAGAGGTGATCAGATTAAAATGAGGTGGTTAGGATGTAGGTCCTAGTCCAATATGACTGGGGTCCTTATAAAAAGGGTAAATTGAGGCACAGAGACAGGGCACAGAGAGAAGACTATAAGAAGAGACACGGGGAGAGTGCCATGTGACGATGAAGGCAGAGATGGGGTGACAAATAGAAAGGCTGGAAAACGCCAAACATTGCCAGGAAAACCAGCACAAGGTGGGAGACGGGCATGGCACAGATCCTCCCGCAGAGTCCTCAGAAGGAGCCAGCGCTGGGACAGTCTGACCTTGGCTTTCTGGACTCCAGAACTGTGAGACAATAAGCTTCTGTTATTTAAGCCACCGGGTTTGGGGTGCTTTGGCATAGCAACCCATGCAAACTGTTAGTTGTTAATGCAAACTAATCATTCCAGTAACAAATTACCACAAACTCAGGCACATAAAACCGAGTTATCATCTTACAGTTCTGTGGGTCAGAAGTCTGACACAGGTCTCACTAAGTTAAAATCAAAGTGCTGGAAGGGCTGCTGCTTTTGAGGACTTGGAAAAATCCACTTCCCTGTCTCTTCTACCTTCGAGAGCCTGCCTGCTTTCTCTGGCTCCTGGCCTTCTCCCACTGTCAAAGGTAAAGGTAGACTGAGTCTCACATTGTATTACCCCAATACTGTTTCCATTGTCACTTCTCCTTCTCCAATCTCTTCTGCTTTCCTCTTTCATTTTTCAAGGAAGCTGTGATTACACTGGGTCTAAAAAGATAATCCTGGATAATCTCCCCAACTCAAGGTCCTTAACTTAATCCTATCTGCAAAGTTTCCTTGCTACACATAAGGTAACATACCCACAAATTCCAGGGATTATTACATGACATCTTTGGGGTGCCATTATTCAGCCTACCACACATTGTAAAGTTGAATATGAACATACCTCATTGTTTAGTCGCTAAGTCATGTCTGACTCTTTGAGACCCCATGGACTGTAGCCTGCCAGGCTCCTCTGTCCATGGGATTTTCCAGGCAAGGATACTAGAGTGGCTTGCCATTTCGTTCTCCAGGGGATCTTCCCAACACAGGGACCAAACCCAAGTCTCCTGCATTGGCAGGCACATTCTTTACCACTGAGCCACCAGGAAAGCCTTACAACTTAGCAATTCTAGATGCATGCATGCACCTAGGAGACATCTACAAAAAATTTCACGGCAGCACTGTAGATAATAGCAAACAACTGAAAACCACCCACAGGTCCATGAACAGTGGAATGGATAAATTTTATTATGGTCATAAGATGAAGTACTATACAGCATTGAAAAATGAACTACATCTATCCACATCAACATGAATGAATCTCAAAAGTCAAGCAAAAAAGTTACAGAAAAATTCATATAGCATGATTCTGTTTATTCTATTCAAAAGCAGACAATACTGAAAACATATTATTTCTATTATTTAGTAGTATGTCATTGCTCAGTCATGTCCAACTCTTTGCAACCCTATAGAGTATAGCCTGCCAGTCTCCTCTGCTGAAGGGATTTTCCAGGCAAGAATACTGGAGTGGGTAGCCATTCCCTTCTCCAAGGGATCATCCCAACCCAGGGATCAAACCCACATCTCCTTTGTCTCCTACACTGAAGGCATTTACCACTGAGCCATTGGGGAAGCCCATGTTCAGGGGAGTTATAAAGCCAAGCAAAGGAATGAATAGCAAAAAAAAAAAAAAAATCAAGATAAATGTATTGTCTCTGGGACAGAGAAAAGGGGATGCAAAAGAGGTTAACACAAAGGAAATGAGTGGGAAATACTTGATATTTTTCTTTTTTGTCTTATTTTCTTCCTTAAACCATATTTAAAAAATATATATGTACAGTCTTTTATGTATGGTATTTCTCATTAACAAATATAAATGCTAACTAACTTTAAAATATGCTGAAAGCAAGTTTTACAAAATGTAAGGAAGCAACCAAATACTGTAGTCTATCTGATAGAGGAGGGGAATCTATAAAGATAAGATACCTTCCAGGTAAATCAATACTGGAGAAAAAGTTCTAGGCTATAAAAGAGGAAGTGGGAAAAACTCCTCTTCCCCAAATTCCAAGAACAGACTTCCAACAATCTCTTAAATAAACATGAATCAGCTTGTAAATAATATGGTGAACAATGTTATAAACTGTCAGGAACTGCCCACAGACAGAACCCAGCTCTACTAAAGTTTTGCTTGGTTAACACAGTTGTCCAGTTTGTTTTGTTCAAACTGAAAGCCCTTAGGCAAAGCAGGGAACAGTCCATTCACTTCCATTCTTCCTCACCTCCCCTCCTTCCTCAACGTACAACATAAATAGGCTCTGTGGCTGGGCCTCTTAAGGCACCTGAGTTTGAGTCCAGCTGCATCCTAATAAGTCACCCTGAAATAACAACATCAGATACCAAGTTTACCTACAAGGTCATCATGAACTGTGTGATTTCAAGAGTACCTCCTATCTCTCACTTCCCTTTCTCTCCCACCACTACCCTCAACCTCTTTTAACCAGGGACATTGTTTATCAAGTAATTGGAGATGGCTGGCAAATTAAGTACAGCCTTGGAAAACCATGACCACAGGTGCATTGCTCTTTACAGCAAGTACTAGGGGAACTTGGAGTCAAGAGGAGGCTGCTAGTCCTGAATCCCAGTGATATCTCATGTCATAACTAGAGACAATATTCTTTCTCCAGAGCTGAATTTTTTTCCTTTCTATAAATCTCTTCTCTCTCTTCTCTCTTCTATATCTATATAAACGTGCTAATTTCTAGACAAACTTTTCCAGCATGCATAGATTCTTTCTGCTTTAGGAAAGGTTTAAGAAGGCAGGAGAATTCGCTAAGGAAACAGGCTGACTTGGTAACTGAAAGAGAACAAGGAAAAAGAATCAGAAAAGGGCCTGCCACGAGAAGGATTTAAAAAAATCAGAGGACATGAAAAACAAACTTCACTAAACTTGACTAAAGCCAAAGTTTTACTTATGGCTGGCCCTGTTTACCTTCCACTCTCTATGGAAAAACAAACTATGGAGATGTTACTATTTCATGTGGTATAATGAAAATATTCTCTCACACATCATCACATCACTGCTCCACATGACTTGTCAACTTTTATTTTTAAACACGGCCAACTCTGCTATGACACAGTTTTGTTCTCAGCTTATACACTTAATTTGAGCATCCCTTTGGTATCGAAAGGCTTCTTAATCTTAACATATTTTAACACATTTCTTAAAGGAGATTTCAATCGGTGTGAATGGTAAAAGCAAAACAAAAACTCTACATACACATCAGGAACAATAAGCAGTCCTCAGACAGCTAGAGCCATGGATGGATGCGGGGAAAGGGTATTCCATTAAGTTCTAACAGCTTTTTAAAAAAACAAAACACAAGGCTAAAAACATATTATTATGGGCTGTGCAAGTAAGGGTCAAGGGCATGAACCTTATTCTGTGTACAGTGAAAAGCCATAAGAGATTTCTGAAACAGAGCAAGTGATTTGATAAAAATCTGTTTTTGAACAATAACTCTGATGGCAAGGTACATATAATATTTACAAAATAAAGCGTAAAAAACACTATGCAGGCTGTTTCATTGTAAAATATTAACACAAAATTAGAATTTGCCAAATTTCACAGTATTCTTTAAAAAATCCATAAAAGGTTATGCCTTTAGGGAAATAATCACTTAAACTAAAATATTTTTAAAACCTTCATACTACATGTGTATCCTTTTTCAAATAAAATTAACACTTTAAATAATATTTATGTGCTTTAAGGCCGCAGAATTTTTAAATATTTACCTTACCATTTAGAAAGCACTCAGCATTTTAGGTATAGAAAAATATCTCACAAACAGACTAACCTCGTATTTACCTAGTCCATCACACATAAAATGATCTGGTTTACAGCTGAAATCTCCACTGCAGAAAGTATAATTAGACACAGAAATGTAGTTTGTTAAATTCTGGCCAAAGTATCTCATGTAGGCAACTAAAAAAAATTTTTTTTAACTTCCTATTAATTTCAGCTGAGTCTTGGCAAATATACTAAAAACTTAGTGCTTCTTTCCATTAACCCAAGGAGGAACATAGTCAGCAGTAACTATACATTAAACCTAACTGTGAAAATTATGTTTTACAAACATACGCTATTATGCTTCAATACAGTTTCCGACATAAGAATCTACATGTTAAAAATTACTTAACATCTACTTCCACACAATTAAAAACATTCTTATTGACACGAATTTTCAATTGCTTTTCAAAGATGTTCATAAAAATGTTTAAATTTGTATGGAAATGAAAGTGTAATAAATTTATCAATCCAAAAATGAATGTCCACATATAGGGGTTAAAAGAAAAGTTCTTTCTACTAAAAAATACAGACTATTTCTTCATATTTTTCCATTATCATACCTTGGAAAATATAGGCTAGCAATATCAACATTAAACATTTAAGTAAAACTTCAAGATCTATTAACTTGTGAAGTTTCATTTATACTTTCATTTGTAGCTTACAAAAAATGTAAACTAACTAAAAGAGTTCTAGAATTGAAAGGTGGTATAGAATTCATCTACTGGATCCCCTTATTAGACAGGAGACTGAGACTCAGAAAGGCTCACCAACTTTTCCAATAAGACAGTAGACCCAAGACTCTACCCTTGAATCTCTATGAATCCAGGGCACTTTCCCCAATATCAGTTTCTACCCAGAACCGTCTGTCTCCCTTCATTTTCTGAAACAAGAGAGTGACTTTACAATGATCACATACAAAGTTTAGCACTTTTAAAATTATAAAATCTCTTAATCTTTTACTTCTATAAAAGTAAAAAACTTCTTCTAAAAAATTTCTTTCATATAATGTACATGCAAACAAAACCACAGATCCACTGCTGAACTTCAGGAAAAAAGTTTAAGTAAAAATTTTTGTTATTACAACATCTGCCAAGTTAAAAACATCTAGTAGGTTCTAGTATTGCCAGAAGAATATTATAGTTTGACACTGAACATTAGCTAACCATATATAAATCACTGAACTATCAGCATATACTTAAGACCCTCCCAAAAAAATGTTCCTATTCATAGCGGAATGTGTAGAGTTTTCTGTACTAATATGCCCTTTTTAAAAAGCACAAATTGTATTTTCCTCTAATACAAAAACAATTAAAGCTACCTAGCATAACAATGCCGCACCTGGTTAACTGTTGAAAAAAGGTTGCTGTGATGGAAAGAGCACCAAACCAGGAATTTTCAGTTAATAAGATAACAGCCATAATTCACTACTCCAACACATTACAATTATGTTAAACTGTAATACTACTACACTCAGTAAAACTGTCTACCAGTGTATGAAACTATGCTAAAACACTTTCCTGGTGTTAAAAAATGCAATCTGTTCACAAAAAGGCAAATGTCCAATGTTATTCCTGTCTATGAAAAAAGTTGATATGACTTTTCTCTACAGTGAATCTTCTCCTGGGCATTGTCTACTATTATCACTGGTAGTAAACTGAGAAAACAAAAGGCATGATATTTTTGAAACAATTTTTTTCAAGCATTTGACCAAATACAGACCACAAAAGCGGCCTCTGAAAACACTTTTCAGGAAGCAAGGTGTTTGTCTCTTTCAGCACTATAGATAGTGTAGTAGTTTATAGATTATATTGAAGAGCAAAGAGCAAAAAAAAAAAATCAGAATTAGTAACAATAAGAAACTTCTGTTTCAGATATATTAGGTCCCCAGTATAAAATGTATCACTAATCAAAAAGTCTGAAAACCAAGGGTATAAATTCCTACTTGCTCATTTAAGTAAACCTCTACTTCTATCCTCTTAGCTGCTTAGAAGAAGGCACTGAAAACTGAAAAATCTAGGTTCAAATCCCAGCACTTCCACTATTGATGATAATGTGTGAAGTTGGGTAATCTCTATAAACCTCAGTTTGCTCATTTCTAACTTGAGGTTAATGTCATCTACTATACTGTGTCCTTGTGGAGGTTTAAGACAATACAAGTACTTTGCACTTGTACTGAGTAAAATTCTCAGTGAATAGTAGCTATACTTAGTGAGTTTCTTCCTAATGTAGAACAGGTTAAGATTTCCCTAGGCTATAAAAAGAAACTCTTTCCCTAACGATGATTTCAATTCCTTAAAAAAAAAAAGTAAACCTACAGGAAAATAAATTGTAAATGTTTTTGGTATATTTCCAAACATTACTAAGGCTAAAGGTTAAATTGTTACAACATTCTCCTAATTATGCAACAAACACACAGGACCACGAGTTAAGTCTGTAAAAGATTATATTAGATGACTGCTGAAATTTGGGGTGGGGGTGGGGGAAGAAACCTCTTTAAAATTATCCCCAACGGTCTTTTCATCTAAGTTAACAAGTCCCTGTTCCAAAACTCATCACTTTCCTTTTAATTGTGAGACCTAAGATTTGTCCTCTCTATTATCCAGAATAATGAAATCACACTGATTAAAATTCATACATCTATATATTCATTCATTCTAACGGCTGTATGTTATCTTTGAGGGAAACAGCACCATTATTACAGCAACAAATAAATGACACCAAAATTACATTCTTCAAATAATTCGCTTCATTCTTCTGAGAACGCATCTACTGCATAAACAAACTCTTTAAAAAGTGTAGCATGCTTAGTCTGCTATTTCATTTCTATTATTTCTGCGTGTCTTTTCTTCTAAGCTTCCTGTATTTTAGGAGTTATTTCCAGAATAAAACTTTTTTTTTCTTTTTTTTCTTTTTTTACCCTGGAAGTAAACAAGCTTTCAAACGCACTAATTCAATTCGGGAACTGAAACGATAAAACCGCCCTCCTTTCCTTAGCAAACCTTGCCTTTCTGGAAACATACCTGTTCTTTAGAGATGCAAGGCAACGAAGGTCTCCTGAACATTTTGCAACTGCCATAGTAACCGCCTGAAGTTTCTCCGAATGACACGCAGCTGGACCTCCTCCGGGGTCTGATCACAGGCACTTTTTCTTCCGCGGTACTGGACAACTGAGGTTGCTGGGGAGTTTCCCTGATTTGAAAGAAGTGATCCAGCCCCAGGGCCAGCAGGCAGCCGACGCCCCCCACCAGGCAGGACAGCAGGGGCCGGAGGGCTGGAGGCAGCGCCTCAAGGCTGGTGAAGGACACCCACCAGACGAAGCTGGAGAAGAGCAGCACCACGATGCTGTGCCGGAGCCTCCCCGGCTGCGCGAGCGTCAGCAAGCCCACGCAGCTCAGCACCAAGAACCACCGGCCCGCCACCGCTGGGGGTGTGTGCGGGACCGGGGCCCCGGCGTCTCCGTCCCCCCGAGACCAGGATTCCCACTGCCCCACCAAGAAGTCCCCCAGGTAACAGCAGGCGGGGAGTGCCAGCAGCCACCAGGAGCCGCCGCCGCTCCGGCCCGGTCCGGCGCCCCGCTTGGTCCGGGTCAGGAAGCAGGTGAGGAAGAAGAAGGCACAGGCGATGCTGAAGAGGGGGCTGAGGCTGTGCGAGCAGACGCTCAGCAGGGTCCGCAACCGGGCGGCCCCGGCAGCCCAGCTCTCGGGCCCCGAGCCGAGCAGCAGGGCGAGGACAAAGGCGGCCAAGGCGCCCAGCGAGAGGCGCGCCCGGGAGAAGGGGGAGCCGCGCAGCGGCTGCTGAGGGGAGGCGGGCGGCGGCAGCAGCAGCTCCACGTTGCAGAAGCGGCAGAGGTGGAAGAAGAAGCCGCGCGGAGGGTCCTGCCGCAGGGGGCTCACGCAGCCCTTCACGTAGCCGTTCCTCACACTCTCGGGGGGCGAGGCGGCCCCGTCCGGCGGCGGCGGGGACCGCATGGCTTTGGCGTCTCGCTCGTCCCTCCTCATGGCCGGGACGCCCGGTGGCCGCGGGGGTTCGGCACGCCCCGCTCGGACCGCAGCGGCCGCTCGCGCTCCCTCCCGCCTGGCCCCCACGCTCGGAGCGCCCCCCGGCTCGGCGGCGCGTCAGGGCTGTGCCGGCCGCCGCGGCCCGGGGTCCCCGCCGCGCGGGTGGAGGAGCGGCAGGGTCCGGGACATGCTGGCTGAGAAAGAGGGGTGGAGGGGGCTCCTCTCAGGGACTTCGGCGGCCGGACCCCTCCCCCTTCCTGTTCCCCTGGGCACGTCTTGGGACTGGAGCGTCGGCTCGCCTCCCGGCTCCCGTGGGCTGCAACAGTTACCTCTCGGCCCCAGCCTGGTCCGTTGGGCGCGCGAGCGGCGGGCGGGCGCTCCTCCCCCGCCGCTGCCCCGGCCGGGTGCGCGCCCCGCCCGCCCGCCTGCGCGCGCCCGCGCCCCGGCCAGTCCGGCAGCCAAGGGCGCCGCCGCTCCTGCCGGCCGCCTGCCCCATCGCGGGCTGGGGACCCCAGCCACCTCAGCGTGCCCAGACTGGGGAAAGCGCGGCTTGCGGCCGCCCGGAGACCGATCCAGGTTGGGAGGGATGGGAGGGATCCTTTTCGGATAGGAAGGGGCAAGCCCGCCATCCTGGCATCCCCCCAGGCGCTCAGGTTCCTTTGGGGGTAAGTCACAAACCTCAGGCAGCCTCCAACAGGTCACCACTGGGGTCGTAGGGAAAGAGGGCGCTTATGGTCCCCAAGGGGAGTGCCTAGTAGAGAAACCGAGTTGAGGTGGGGAGGCGACCAGTCCCGCCTTTACTCCCATCCCAGTTTAGGGTGGACCGTTGGGCTGTCCGAGCTGAGCTGCGACCTGTAAGTGCCAGTCCCCACCAAAGACATGGGGAAGAAGCCTCGATCACTGTGGCTAGGTCTGTCCTCAACAGCAGCGTGGATTCTGGGGCTGTGCAGCAGGCCCTTGCAGGGGCGCTTTAGGGAGGAGCACGCACGTGGAGCGTTCCCTGGGAGCATCCTAGTCGGTATTACCGAGTTTGTCTTCCTCAGGGAGGAGCTACCGTCCCATCGTCCCTGCACCCTTGACAAACTAACAGTGGGTCCACATCTGTTTCTTTCTCAGCAAGCATGGAAAATCTGTTGTCGAAAAGATCTTCCCACATTGAAGGCTTTTCTCTGTAACTACATATTGGGGGTGGAGGGAATGGGAGGATTAGGAGTTCACTCCAAGACCATTGCCAGGTCTGGATCAGTTGGCTGTGAAAGAAGCCAAATAAGACGCTATCTGTGAATTACTGATGAAACTAGCTACATGTGGGAAACACGGACTGGAAAGCGGGAAGAAATGCTGTACGGAAGAGACGGCTCTGGAATCTCACCAATCATAACTCTCAGTGACTGAACTGTGTTTCCCTCCTCCAAAATTCTCCCTTGCACCTCATGACAGGCCTGCATTTCTCAAAGAGCTAATTCCACATTTTTCCAGGGAGATGTGAAACCTTACTGTGTGGTAAAAGGAGTTCACTCCAAGACCATTGCTGGGTCTGGATCAGTTGGCTGTGAAAGAAGCCAAATAAGACGCTATCTGTGAATTACTGATGAAACTAGCTACATGTGGGAAACACGGACTGGAAAGCGGGAAGAAATGCTGTACGGAAGAGACGGCTCTGGAATCTCACCAATCATAACTCTCAGTGACTGAACTGTGTTTCCCTCCTCCAAAATTCTCCCTTGCACCTCATGACAGGCCTGCATTTCTCAAAGAGCTAATTCCACATTTTTCCAGGGAGATGTGAAACCTTACTGTGTGGTAAATCCCACAAACAGGCCCATTTTTCACCAATTAATCTTTGCCCACAGCCAAGACCATTTTTGTATATGGTCATAGTTCACATGCATAGCAGAAATCACAGTGAAATTAGCCAAGAATTGGACCAAGATGAAAAAAGACCAGAATTTTTATCTGCCTCTTAGATAAAGGAAAAAATATGTAATAAGAGTTTTCAAATTGATTACTCAAATGCTTGCCCTAAGAGATGAAAATCCATGGGGTATTTTTTCACCAGGACAGTTGAAATTCTTTTTAAAAATATCTCATTTCAACAGAACTCTGCAAATACATTTTTAAATGTATTTAACAATAAATAGGACTCATCATTACCAGTCAAAGAGTAAATTAGGAAGCTTGATTGATACATTTTGAGCTTGTACAGAAAGGCATGGCAAGCTAGAGTCAGCGTCACTGAAATGCCCATTATAAATTCTCATTGGAAATAATAAATTGCTCTGGTATAATAAATTCAGATTAAAGTTGTTGTTAATAAATACAGTTGTTATCGTTATTACTGTTGTTTTAAAAGCTTAGGTTATCATCTGAAGTAGGATAGGCATGGTAATGGAAATAGTGGTAAACTAGCCTTTTCATTGTTTCTAGTCATGGCCCAGCCATTCATACCCCAGCATTAAGCAAGTCATGTAATTTTACAAGCCTCAGTGTCCACAGTTATAAAGTGAAGCAATTTCATTTTGATGATCTTAAAATCACTTCCAGTTTTCAAAAGCTGTGATATATAGGCATTTTTAGGATCCAAGTATTGCTAAGAGTAATCAAGTAAATAAGGCGGAGCACCAAAGAACTGATGCATTCAAACTGTGTTGCTAGAGAAAACTCCTGAGAGTCCCTTGGACAGCAAGGAGATCAAGCCAGTCAATCTCAAGGGGAATCAACTCGGAATACTCATTGGAAGGACTGAAGCTGAAGCTTCAGTATTTTGGTCATCTGATTCGAACAGCCAGCTCATTGGAAAAGTCCCTGATGCTAGGAAAGACTGAGGGTAGAAGAAGAGGGTGTCAAGGATAAGATGACTAGATGGCATTACCCATGCAATGGACATGAACTTAGGCAAACAGAGATGGAGAGGGACAGGGAAGCCTGCCATGCTGCAGTCCATGAGATCACAGAGTCAGACATGACTGGGTGACTGAAAAACAAATTTTACTATGAGCAGCCTCTGAATTATTCATCAGTTCATTTCAGTCGCTCAGTCGTGTCCAACTCTGCGACCCCATGAATCGAAGCACGCCAGGCCTCCCTGTCCATCACCATCTCCCGGAGTTCACTCAGATTCACGTCCATCGAGTCCGTGATGCCATACAGCCATCTCATTCTCAGTCATCCCGTTCTCCTCCTGCCCCCAATCCCTCCCAGCATCAGAGTCTTTTCCAATGAGTCAACTCTTCTCATGAGGTGGCCAAAGTACTGGAGTTTCAGCTTTAGCATCATTCCTTCCAAAGAAATCCCAGGGTTGATCTCCTTCAGAATGGACTGGTTGCATCTCCTTGCAGTCCAAGAGACTCTGAAGAGTCTTCTCCAGCACCACAGTTCAAAAGCATCAATTCTTCGGCACTCAGCCTTTTTCACAGTCCAACTCTCACATCCATACACAACCACAGGAAAAACCATAGCCTTGACTAGATGGACCTTAGTCGGCAAAGTAATGTCTCTGCTTTTGAATATACTATCTAGGTTGGTCATAACTTTTCTTCCAAGGAGTAAGCGTCTTCTAATTTCATGGCTGCAGTCACCATCTGCAGTGATTTTGGAGCCCCCAAAAATAAAAGTCTGACACTGTTTCCACTGTTTCCCCACCTATTTCCCATGGAGTGATGGGACCGGATGCCATGATCTTCGTTTTCTGAATGTTGAATTTTAAGCCAACTTTTTCACTCTCCTCTTTCACTTTCATCAAGAGGCTTTTTAGTTCCTCTTCACTTTCTGCCATGAGGGTGGTATCATCTGCATATCTGAGGTTATTGATATTTCTCCCGGCAATCTTGATTCCAGCTTGTGTTTCTTCAGGCCAGCGTTTCTCATGATGTACTCTACATATAAGTTAAATAAGCAGGGTGACAATACACAGCCTTGACATACTCCTTTTCCTATTTGGAACCAGTCTGTTGTTCCATGTCCAGTTCTAACTGTTGCTTCCTGACCTGCATACAGATTTCTCAAGAGGCAGGTCAGGAGGTCTGGTATTCCCATCTCTTTCAGAATTTTCCAAAGTTTATTGTGATCCACAAGGTCAAAGGCTTTGGCATAGTCAATAAAGCAGAAATAGATGTTTTTCTGGAACTCTCTTGCTTTTTCCATGATCCAGCGGATGTTGGCAATTTGATCTCTGGTTCCTCTGCCTTTTCTAAAACCAGCTTGAACATCAGGGAGTTCACGGTTCACATATTGCTGAAGCCTGGCTTGGAGAATTTTGAGCATTACTTTACTAGCATGTGAGATGAGTGCAATTGTGCGGTAGTTTGAGCATTCTTTGGCATTGCCTTTGTTTGGGATTGGAATGAAAACTGACCTTTTCCAGTCCTGTGGCCACTGCTGAGTTTTCCAAATTTGCTGACATATTGAGTGTAGCACTTTCACAGCATCATCTTTCAGGATTTGAAACAGCTCCACTGGAATTCCATCACCTCCACTAGCTTGGTTCATAATGATGCTTTCTGAGGCCCACTTGACTTCACATTCCAAGATATCTGGCTCTAGATTACTGATCACATCATCATGATTCTCTGGGTCTGAAGATCCTTTTTGTACAGTTCTTCCATGTATTCTTGCCACCTCTTCTTAATATCTTCTGCTTCTGTTAGGTCCATACCATTTCTGTCCTTTATCAAGCCCATCTTTGCATGAAATATTCCCTTGGTATCTCTGATTTTCTTGAAGAGATCTCTAGTCTTTCCCATTCTGTTGTTTTCCTCTATTTCTTTGCATTGATCGCTGAAGAAGGCTTTCTTATCTCTTCTTGCTATTCTTTGGAATTCTGCATTCATATGCTTATATTTTTCCTTTTCTCCTTTGCTTTTCGCCTCTCTTCTTTTCACAGCTATTTGTAAGGCCTCTCCAGACAGCCATTTTGCTTTTTTGCATTTCTTTTCCATGAGGATGGTCTTGATCCCTGTCTCACATACAATGTCACGAACCTCATTCAGTAGTTCATCAGGCACTTTATCAGATCTAGGCCCTTAAATCTATTTCTCACTTCCACTGTATAATCATAAGGGATTTGAGTTAGGTCATACCTAAATGGTACAGTGGTTTTCCCTACTTTCTTCAGTTTAAGTCTGAATTTGCTAATAAGGAGTTCAATATCTGAGCCACAGTCAGCTCCTGGTCTTGTTTTTGTTGACTGTATAGAGCTTCTCCATCTTTGGCTACATAGAATATAATCCATCCGATTTCAGCGTTGACCATCTGGTGATGTCCATGTGTAGAGTCTTCTCTTGTGTTGTTGGAAGAGGGTGTTTGCTATGACTAGTGCATTTTCTTGGCAAAACTCTGTTAGTCTTCGCCCTGCTTCATTCCGTGTTCCAAGGCCAAATTTGTCTGTTACTCCAGGTGTTTCTTGACTTCCTACTTTAGCATTCCAGTCCCCTAGAATGAAAAGGACATCTTTTTTGGGTGTTAGTTCTAAAAGGTCTTCTAGGTCTTCATAAAACCGTTCAACTTCAGCTTCTTCAGCATTACTGGTTGGGGCATAGACTTGGATAACTGTGACATTGATTGGTTTGCCTTGGAGACGAACAGAGATCATTCTGTCGTTTTTGTGATTGCATCCAAGCACTGCATTTCAGACTCTTTTGTTGACCATGATGGCAACTCCATTTCTTCTGAAGGATTCCTGCCCACAGTAGTAGATATAATGGTCATCTGAGTTAAATTCACCCATTCCAGTGCATTTTAGTTCGTTGATTCCTAGAATGTCGACGTTCACCCTTGCCATCTCTTGTTTGACCACTTCCAATTTGCCTTGATTCATGGACCTGACATTCCAGGTTCCTATGCAATATTGCTCTTTACAGCATCGAATCTTGCTTCTATCACCAGTCACATGCACAACTGGGTATTGTTTTTGCTTTGGTTCCATCCCTTCATTGTTTCTGGAGTTATTTCTCCACTGATCTCCAGTAGCATATTGGGCACATAATGACCTGGGGAGTTCCTCTTTTGGTATCCTATCATTTTGCCTTTTCATACTGTTCATGGGGTTCTTAAGGCAAGAATACTGAAGTGGCTTGCCATTCCCTTCTCCAGGGGATCTTCCCAACCCAGAGATGGAACCCAGGTCTCCTGCATTGCAAGCAGATTCTTTACCATCTGAGCCACCAGGGAAGAATGCCACGTACAGAGGACCATGGTGGGCTATAGTCCATAGGGTCGCAAAGAGTCAGACATGGCTGAGCAACTAAAGCTTTCACTTACTTAACTAAAAATATGAATCAACTAGCTATGTTTATTGGAGAAGGCAATGGCACCCCACTCCAGTACTCTTGCCTGGAAAATCCTATGGACAGAGGAGCCTGGTGGGCTGCAGTCCATGGGGTTGCTAAGAGTCAGACACTACTGAAGCGACGCAGCAGCAGCAGCAGCAGCAGCAGCAGCTATGTTTATAGCAACTCCCTTCTCTCTTTACAGTTTTTATCAGAGATTATTAGTAGGTCACATGTCTTAGAGTTCAAATTATTTATTCTTTTGCCAGTTTTAAACAACTCATAGACTTATTTAGCTCCTGTCTTTGTACGAACATTATCTGTTGTGAAAAAAAAAGACCTAAGTGACAACATACCTTTGACTTTTCTCATCCATCTCTACCTCAGTCTCATTTTTACCTGACTTTGCCTTCCCTCATGTCTTGACACATAATCTCCCCACTGGACTCATTCTCCCAGTTTACTGATCCCTCACATAGGATCCTGGTGCTTACCACCCAGCTCCTGAGTCCTTCTAGTGCAGTGCAACCCCTGTCTACTTCTGTATTCTGAACAGGAGGTCCTTGCCCTCAAACCCCGAAGACCCAGTTTTCCCATGTGCCCCAGTTTATAGGATGAGACTTTTGTTTTGTCTTCTATATTAGGTCCCCACACCAATAAGCTTCCAATGCTACAGTTAATTATGGAAGAATTAAAATCCTGCCTAGGTCTTTCCAGTGTCAGAGCCGAAAGCTCTGCCCATAAACAGTAGTCTACTGGTAAGGACCCAATTGGTGGGCCTTCTAGATGCCACTGCCTGCCCACCTATCTAACCTTATAGGCACCAAATGAGATGTCCCATTGCTGGGCTCAACCCAAATGTTAGAATACTCAGTTTTTCATGTGGGACCTCTGGGTCTCACCATTCCTTGTTTGGAAATCGCTCTCTGTGAATTCTCTTGTTCTCTCCTTTGTCCTCAAAGAAGCCAAAATAACACATGACCTGTTCTTAGGTCTAAGCAACTCCTCCCCACTTACTCTGTCCTCTGATAAGTCTTAACTCCTCATCCTTATACCTTGTGCTTTCAGTCTCTTTTTTAAAAGAAAACAGGATTTTTCCTAAACTCTAAAATCCAGATGCAAAGAAAATCCATTTCTAGAGCAGGATTCCGAGAAATTCCCTTTGAAAATTAAAAATTTTAAATGGATCTTAGCCCCTACACATATTGGTGATCATATTATCATGGAATATAAGTAGGAAAGGGTGGGTAAAGGTGAATGGATGAGGGCTAAGGCTCTGTCCAGTCACTATCACTGTTCCATGCTCAAGTGACTTCTCAGGGTCTGGCTCCTCAGATCAGTTTATGGAGGAGCCTCTAAAGATTTGCTAAGAACAGTTGAATAGTAGCAGATAAAGATTATCAGTGCTTTAAGAGCTTTTAAAATTACTGTTCTTATTCTGTATTGTCACCTCTCAACCCTAGTTTTCAAATTTCTTCAAAAGAAATGTTATGCAAATAAAAGCAGACTTGTTATTGAAGTGGACTTCCCTGAAGTGGCTCAGATGGTAAAGAAACCTTCTGCAATGCAGGAGACCTGGATTCGATCCCTGGGTCGGAAAGATCCTCTGGAGAAGAAAGTGGCAACTCATTCCAGTATTCTTGCCTGGAGAAATCCATGGACAGAGAAGACTTGCAGGCTACAGTCAATCCATACAGGTGGCAAAGACTGTGTGTCAAACACCGTTATTGAAGTGCTGTCCTGGGTCAGAGCCTGACTGCTAGCAGGTCTCTGACACCTCCTACTCTGATCCGATGCCCCTCTTTGGAATCCTTGGGCCAAAAGAAAGGAAGAAAGTGGAGAAGGAAGAAAACAAAGAAGGGAAGGAAGGAGGAAGGGAAAGAAAAGGGAAAAAAATTTTGGAAGGGAGGGAGGGAGAGATGGAGAAAAGAAAGAAAGGGAGGGAGAGAGGGAGGAAAGAAAGGAAGAAAGAGAAAGGAGGGAGATAAGAAGGAAGGAAGATTTAAAACCTCTAAAATAGACTATAAAATGGATCTGAATTGGATTTTGGAAAATGCTTAGGACTGCATTCTCTTTCTAAAATGTAACTTTTCAGAATTCAGTAGTAAAGCAATCCAATTTTTCAAGGATAAAGATATAAAGCAGTCTGAAAAAGAAATTTTCATGAATAGCCAGTAAATTAAGCAGTGACATTGAGATTCCAAATTCCAAAACTAGAATGGTTTCTAAAGATAGGAGAAAACTTTAAAGGGTATTGAAAGAAATAACATTTTCAAACTTACATTTGAAAACAAGAAGACTGGCTTTCCTCTGGAAAGAAAGGTATAGTCTATTCCTCTGCTATAGAAAGGATCACTCTGTTTTCAGTATGCAGTGTGTGTTAATACTTCTTATTTTCCTTCCAGCTAATACTCATCTCAGAATCTGTACCTCACTTTAACTCACTCTTTAGATCATATCAACAAGTATTTATTGAGTGCCCTCTATATGCAGAGCGTCCTGCTAGATGCTAGTCAGAACAATTAAAAACTACTGTATAAACTTCTAGAAGCGTCCTCAAGATGCAGTTTCATGTGGGAGGTAGGATGGCCATGAGTTTGAGTGAACTCTGGGAGTTGGTGATGGACAGGGGAGGCCTGGTGTGCTGCGATTCATGGGGTCGCAAAGAGTCGGACACAACTGAGCAACTGAACTGAACTGAACTGAAGGCCTATGTCCATAGATTGTTAAAGAGCACAAGAGAATACATTATTTAAAAAAAAAAAAAACAACTGTTGGGAACTGTGCTTGAGAATTGTTAAAGGAGAGAGTCACTCTTCTCGGGAGTCTCCCTCCTGTGTCGTCATCTCATCTCATTTTCAACTTTTGTCCTTTCCCCAGTATCTGTCTGGATGGCTGTCGTCCTCCCTCTCTCCCCTCTGCCCACCTTCTCTCTCTGATCTCTATATTTAATCCCTCACTTCTTTTCTTTCTCATCTCTATTTTTAATCCCTCACTTCTTTTCTCTCTCATCTTTATATTTAATCCCTCACTTCTTTAACTTCCTCGGCTCTTCTATGCACCATTCCCTTCTGCCAGCAATGAACCTCTCTCCCTTAATGAATGCATTCATTCATCCAACGTTTATCAAGTGCCTGACATTGTGCTGGGGACTGTGCTAGCTGACAAAGATACAGTGATGAAAGATGGGATTCCTTCCCTTCAGGGTTCATAGTGAAAGCTAGAAAAGTAAGACTACTAGAGCCCAGTGTAACAGGAGCTGAGATTTAGATGTAAGCAAGGGTGATGGACAGGGAGGCCTGGCGTGCTGCGATTCATGGGGTCTCAAAGAGTCAGACACGACTGAGCGACTGGACTGGACTGGACTGAACTGAACTGACGCTCAGTGTACTGTGCAAGCTCAGAGAAGGGAAAACTAACCCAGGCCAAGGGTGGAGTATTGGGTCAGGGAAGGAGATTTTGAGGCTCGGCACTGAAAGATGCCTTCCAGACATTCCTGGCACAGATGGTAAAAGCATCTGCTGACAATGCGGGAGACCTGGGTCCGATCCTTGGGTCGGGAAGACCCCCTGGAGAAGGAAATGGCAACCCACTCCAGTACTCTTGCCTGGAAAATCCCATGGATGGAGAAACCTGGTAGGCTACAGTCCGTGAGGTCACAAAGAGTCGGACATGACTTAGTGACTTGACTTTCACTTTCACTGAAAGATGAGACATTAACTAAATAAAATAGGAAAAAAGATAGCCTGGACAAAGGAAGCAAGTGAGTTTAAAGTTTTGGAAGAATAGTGCATTGGGCCGGAGTGTAAGATATGAAGCTGCAAAGAACAAAAGTGTAAGGAATTGAGGCTAGAGAGATGGTACGGAGAAGGCAATGGCAACCCATTCCAGTACTCTTGCCTGGAAAATCCCATGGACAGAGGAGCCTGGTAGGCTGCAGCCCATGGGGTCGCTTTTCTATGGGGTCGCACAGAGTCGGACACAACTGAAGCGACTCAGCAGCAGCAGCAGCAGAGAGATGGTATGGTCCTAACATGAAACTGGAATTTATTGTTACGATTTGCTATACACATGTTCCCTTTCTATTTATTTGTTCACATAGTAAAGTCTTCAATATACTCCTCAGACATAAGAATCCTGTCTTGGTCTCCATGCTATGCATAAGCACTCAGTTAATGCTCAAAAATTTTTGAGTAAAAGAATTTAAATTAGATTTTTTTAGTTGCATGCCCTTCGGTTTTTGTTGTTGTTTTATTGGTCAATGAGTTTTCACTGAAACTTTTAATACTTGATTTAAAACAAGTTTCCATATTATTACTGAAAAATATTTTTCGTAACATGCATTTGCACAAAATCAGTAAAAGAACACTTTCTCTTAGATTTATAGAAATTATTAAGTTTGATTTGATTTCCAATATAAAGTGAATGTTTAAGAGATGTGTGGGAAAATTATTTTTTTTACTCAAGTGATAGTACCTAGATTTCTTTTGCCATGAAAGAATATATTCTACTGCTTTAAGAATTCTCCTTTTCTATGTCTCTTTTTCAGAGCAACAGCTGTATCTATGATGCAAATCCACTATATTTTTACCAAAAGTAATTGGTCAAAGTATTAGACCTATAACTGTTAATCTGAAATTGCCTGGATTTTTTTTTTATTAAACCTAAAGCCCAAATCTTGAACAATAAACAGCAATGCAAACTCTTTCCAAGTTTCCTGTTCCCTCCTTAGACAAGCGGTAGTTTCTTCAGCTCTGGCTATCCCAGCAGATCTGAAGGGTCACAGCCACGACGGTGGCAGCCTACCGTTGACACTGAACTTGTGGTTAATTGTGGAGTTCTGCCACAAAACCACCTCACTACCACAAGCTGGATTCTTGCCCAGGAGAGTGACAAACTGCCAGGCTAAGCAATGTACAGGAGGCAGAAAGAGCAAACTGCCTTTTACCCCAGACAGCCGTTGTTTCTGGATTCCAGTGGAGCCAGAAGTGAAAAATTTAGAAGTGTGCTTTCTCCACTAAACCTACTTCAAAGGTATTTGTGTTGTTTTTTGAGAGAAGCTCAGAAAGATTCTTCCAATTTATTATCTAGCCTCATTAACAAAGGCAAGACTATTCATTACTAAATTTTTCAAAATGAGCATTGGGATTGGAAATAAAATGATTACTGTTAACTAGTAAGTGAGCCACATACATATGATCACTGCAAATAGGAGAAATAATGTGTCTTTGTGTGTGTTGCTAAGCTCCACACAGCAGCAGGGCAGCTCTGGGAACTTTGAAAGTCAGGGCAACATGCAGTTAGGGAAGGAAACTTTAGAGTCAATCAGATCTAGTTACCACTTTGTAGCTACAGGACTTTGGAAGTTACCTAATGTTTCATATTACCTGCCTCATCTACAAAGTGGGAATAACAGTGTCTACCTCGTAGGGTCATCATTATGGATTACTTTAATCTGTAAAGTGACTACCAATGACTAGATGCTTAGTAAATGTAAATTTATTTTTCTTATATCCTATTCTCTTAACATTCTGCATCCTTTCCGGACTTTCCAGGATTCTATTGATGCTGAGTTTTTCTAAGATC
The DNA here is from genome assembly GCA_006408675.1 of Madoqua kirkii. NCBI lineage: Eukaryota > Metazoa > Chordata > Mammalia > Artiodactyla > Bovidae > Madoqua > Madoqua kirkii. The sequence goes on along the minus strand of SJYC01139814.1, from coordinate 7,974 downwards.
CCCAGATTATATCATCTGTTCAACTTGTTTTCAAGAATTGCTTTCAATGCTATATCAATCAACCAGGAATCTGTCTTTCTAACTACACAGATAGATAAATCAGCAGCTCTCTTTCATCACAAGGCAAATCTACAGGGATTTTATGCTCTATTCTAATTCTTTACTATAAATGCAAACAAATTTAATACATTAATTTTTAAAGGAATGACTGACTACATGTTATTATCATAATTTTATGAGCTTACATATCTGAGATCTCATTCTGCAAAAAAGATGTTGATTAAGGTCCCATCAGTGATAACATGGAGAAAAAGAAAAAAAAAAGTCAAACCTTACCACTAGTTTCATCCGTAATAACATAAATCACAGTAAAGACAGACATTTTTATTTGCAAAAGTCTATTCATTCAGACTGTGCCAAGCATTGCCCTAGATATTGAAAGTACAAATATGAATAAGATATAGCCTTTGTCCTCCATTTGGGAGAAGACAAAATACGTAAACATTTTAAACAAGTGCAGCACATATGAAATGCTCTAGTATAGCTCTTTAAAAGTATCTGCAGACGAATAGATAAGAAAGCTGTGGTACAAATACACAATGGAATATTACTCAGCTATTAAAAAGAACACATTTGAATCAGTTCTAATGAGGTGGATGAAACTGGAAGCTATTATACAGAGTGAAGTAAGTCAGAAAGAAAAGCACCAATACAGTGTATTAGTTCATATATATGGAATTTAGAAAGATGGTAACGATGACCCTATATGCAAGACAGCAAAAGAGACAGATAAAAAGAACAGACTTTTGGACTCTGTGGAAGAAGGCGAGGATGGGATGATTTGAGAGAACAGCATTGAAGCATGTATATTACCATATGTGAAATAGATCACCAGTCCAAGTTCAATGCATGAAACAGGGCACTCAAAGCAGGTGCACTGGGACAACCCTAAGGCATGGGATGAGGAGGGAGGTGGGAGGGGGTTCAGGATGGGGGACACATGCACACCCATGGCTGATTCATGTCAGTGTATGACAAAAAGCACCACAATAGTGTAAAGTAATTAGCCTCCAATTCAATTAATTTTCTTAAAAAGTATAGTGGTGGGATGAAGAGGAGTTCACAGATGAAGACACACTACCCTCGGTACCAAAGAACACATAGAGGTTTCCCAGGTAGATAAGGAGGAGGTCGAGCATCCACACAGAGCAGTATGCAAAGACAAGGAGGTGTGAAAGCACAGACACTTTGGGATCTATTACCAGGTAGGTGTCATTTGGGTTGGAAGGAAGGTGGACATGGAGAAATGAAGCTGGATAAGTAGGTGGCTTCCCTGGTGGTTCAGACGGTAAAGAATCTGCCTGCAATGCGGGAGACCCAGGTTCAGTCTCTGGATTGGGAAGATCCCCTGGAGAAGGGAATGGCAACCCACTCCAGTATTCTTGCCTGGAGAATTCCATCGACAGAGGAGCCTGGTGGGCTACAGTCCACAGGGTCGTAAAGAGTCAGACACAACTAAGTGACTAACACTCAGGTAGGTGAAGTCAAATTACGGGATACTCTAGAAGCCATCCTGAGAAGACTGGGATTTATTTTGTGAGAGATAAGGAACTTTAAAGGAGTTTGTTTGTTTTGGCGAAGCTGTGCAGCTTGTGGGATTTTAGTTCCCTGACCAGGGATTGAACTCTGGTTCATTGGCAGGAAAAGCCCATGTCCTAACCACTGGACAGCCAGGGAGTTCCCAGGGAACTGTTAAAGGTTTTTAAGCAAGGAAAAGGCATGATTGATTTTGGAGGGAGGGAGGGGCATGATCAATTTTAATTGTACATTTCAAATCTCAATGCTAGTACCACTTGAATAGTTTGGTAGAGTGTGAAACCAAAGCCAGGAAAATCATTTCAGAAACCTTTATAATAGGTCAAAGGAACGATAAAATTCTGTAAGGCAATGAAGTAAATTTGGAAGGAAAGAACTGAATTAGTAGAAAGCAACTACAGACCTTTCAGATCAGTCCCATGGAGGGAATGGGGGAATGCAGTGAGGTTCCCTAGGTCTAGCCTAGGTGACTACAATATCTTGAAACCATTAACTAGGATAGGAAGTATTAGAGTAATCATTGATAACAGAGATTGTGAATTTCACCTCGAACAGGTTTAAATCCAAGTGGAGATGTTTCTTGGCAGTTGGATATATGAGTTTGAAGCTTAAGATAGCAGTGTGGACTAGAGAGAGAGTTTGGAAGCCTAGAGTATGCAGGCAGAATGGAGCCCTGGGAGGGAAATGAGACACCCCCAGGAGATTATGTAGTGTGAGGAAATGATCAGTATCTGAATTCTAAGGAGTACCAGCATATAAAGGACAAAGAGCAAAGGAATTGCTCAAAAGGATGACTGAAAAGGAAGTGGCAAAGTTAGAGAATCAGGCAAGAGTGTTGTCACATATCAAAATAAGGAAGTTGCAAAAAGGGGAGACAAAAGACATAAAGTGCCACATTCTAAAAAGATGACAAGACAGTATCCACAGACCATTGTCAACCTTATGTGGAACCGTGGATTAAGGAATAAATGCATCCTTATGTTGACGTTAAGAAAAGTTTCATTCTGGAAAGTTTAGCCAAGAAGTTTTACCTTTAATTTCATCATTATCTTTGTTAGTTTTAGCTAAATATACATAGCACACACAGAGGAATGTAAATGCTTGCTGACACAATATAAAGATCACACACACATTTTCTCCTGTATTAAAAATAATACTAGTTACATATTTCCCTTAATGATGTACTTGCGGATTTTCCTACATGTTTATAAGTAAGTATTATAAACTAGTACTTACTTTGTGTTCATTGTGGTGTCCTACAAATAAGGAATAAGGAATCACACAGTGAGGTTACAGAGTCTACATTATACAGAAACAAACGTCTAACACAGCTCTGAGAGATTTTTCATTTTTTAACTAAGCAGTTATTATGTAGCTTTAATGAGTGCTATGATCTTAGTCTGATTCTTTCTTTTTTCTCATATCACTTTGGAGTCAATAAGAAATCCTTTAAAAAGACTTGGATGATAGATCATTTAAATCATCTCATTTAATATTTGTTTAAAATCTCAATACTTTCACCACTTCTGGGAATAGTAAACAAGTTACTAAATACAATGAAAAGCAAGATGTAAATTTGTATATTTAGAACATTAAAAAATATATATCAGGTTAGATAATTCAGACAAAAGGAAGCATATTTAACGTCCTTTTCCTGCTAAATAACCCAGACTCACTGCAATCCTCCAGTTAACCTAACTTCAGTCTTCAGCAGAATTATGCTTGGCCTGTTACCAGTGACAACTCTCTAGCATGGTTTGGTGCCTTGGAAACTATATTAAATGTAAGTGCAAACTGTGAAAAAAATAACAAGAACCCTTATATAAATTCAAGATTTTAATACTGTCTTTTGGGGACATATAATCACATTTGAAAGGATGATAAACATCCACTCAAACATTGACAAGACTTTAAACAAATCAAAACTATGGTTTTTTAACCAAGAAACCTCATGGGTATGGCAGATTTTATTCCTGAGCCGCCCCTCCTTTTCACAGGTGAAAAGGTTTACATCAGATTTCCTCTCATTAGAACCTCTCAAATGCCTTCCGCACCAGCAACCCACTTTCTTAAAACAAATACCAGCCAACCAGGAAGCCATGAGTTTTTATTGTGCTATAAAGTAGACCAGACATATCCAAACCTTCATAGGCATGATCCTGACTAAATCGTTACTAAAAATAATTTCAAAATAAACTGTAGGCTCCAAGTTTCTCTAACAACCAAAATTCCTTCATCCTTCATCAACCTCGTTTTCAAGCTCTTTGCTCTTTTTCAGAGCTACAGTGCAAGCAGTTTCTGTGGCCACATATTCATAATAAGAACTAAAGGATCCACTTCTATTTCATTACAGGCACATGAGAATTGAGATAATGTTAGCTTCACTCCCTGTAAATATTTACAGTTGTCAAAATTCTGTTTCCAATTTTCCCATACACCAGCCGCTTCCAAATTATGAGCTACTTCTTGTAGTATATCATGGGCATAAAATAGTGTATTTTACAAAGAATTAAGCCAGATCTTCAACTTGAAAAAATAGATCCCCTTTAATTCCATTTCAACAAGTATTAATTTAAGCCTTGTTCCAGGTACCCTAAAGAAATATGTGCTGTGCATGTGTGTATGTGTTTGAGGATGGAATCATTTGTCAATGTTCAGTGGGGAACAAGGCCTATACAGATAATTATAATGCAAAAGAGAATATACTAAGAGATAGCCAGAATGCAATGGGGATTAAGAAAGGTGACATGAAGCAGGTAGGATTTAAAACTCATCTTAAAAGATGAGTTAAGATTTAGAGATGAGAGAGGAGGGCATTGTAAGAAAGAAAAAGAGCATAAAAAATAATTTAATGTCAATGCAGGTGATGATTTCATGGAACCATTATCAGAACATAAAATGAAGAATGATAAGAAAAAATTTAAAAATTAGGAAACATATATAGCACACCAGGTCCTCTAATCTTCTATCTTTATTCCTTATAACAATCTGAAGGTAGTGATCTTCCCAATCCAGGGATCAAACCTGCATCTCCTGCATTGGCAAGCAGATTCTTTATCACTGAGCCACAAGGGAAGCCCAGTAATAATAATACCCATTTTACATATGGGAAAATCGAGGCACAGAGAAATTGAATTCTTCAGCAAATATTACTCAGCTAGTAATTGTTGAAGCCAGAATTTTAATATGGGCAGCAGACTCCAAACTCTCTCAGTTCTTTCCATAGTTATGGGTAACTATTAAACTTTGGTACACAAAAATCATTTAGATAGATAACTTTTATCCAAATGGTAAAAACACAGATTGCTGAACCCCAAACCCCCAAAATTCTGAGTCAATAAATCCAAGATGAGGTTGTGGAATATACATTTTCCCCATATACCTCAAGTGATCCAGATTCAGGAACTATAATATCCTAAGATAGACCAGGGCAATATTAAGCAGGATCTAGGTGATGCTATGGAGAAGGCAATGGCACCCCACTCCAGTACTCTTGCCTGGAAAATCCCATGGACAGAGGAGCCTGGTAGGCTGCAGTCCATGGGGTTGCGAAGAGTCAGACACGAGTGAGCAACTTCACTTTCACTTTTCACTTTCATGCACTGGAGAAGAAAATGGCAGCCCACTCCAGTGTTCTTTTCTGGAGAATTTCAGGGACAGGGGAGCCTGGTGGGCTGCTGCCTATGGAGTCACACAGAGTCAGACACGACTGAAGCGACTTAGCAGCAGCAGCAGCAGGTGATGCTAGTGGTAAAGAACTTGTCTGCCAATGCAGGAGACATGGGTTTGATTCCTGGGTCAGAAAGATCCCCTGGAGGAGGGCATGGCAACCCACTCCAGTATTCCTGCCTGGAGAGTCCCATGGACAGAGGAACCTGGTGGTTTATAGAGTTGCAAAGAGTCAGTCACAACTAAAGTGACAGCATGCACACACAGAATGTCCTGGAATATACTTAATTATTAGTGTTATGAGATTAATTATATCCCCCTTCAGTTATATGATGAAACCCTAAATCCCAGTGTGACTGTATTTGGAGATAGGACATTAAAAGAGATAGTTTAGTTAAATAAGATCGTAAGAGTGAAACTCTAATCCCAGATGACTGGGTAGCCTCACAAGAAGAGGAAGAAACACCTGGAGTGTGTTTAAACAGAGAAAAAGCCAAGTAGAAATGTGGCAAGAACACTCTCTGCAAGCCAAGTGGGAAAGCCTCAGGAGAAACCAATCAGTCCACACTTTGTTTTGGACTTCTAGTCTCAAGAACTATGAAAGAACAAATTTCTGTTGTCTAAGTCCCTTGTCTGGTATTTTGTTATGGTGGTCCCAGTAGACTAGCTGTTGTTGTTCAGTCGCCCAGTCACGTCCAGCTCTTTGTGACCCCATGGATTGCAGCACAGCAAGCCTCCCTGTCCCTCACTGTCTCCTGGAGTTTGCCCAAGTTCATGTTCACTACATCGGTGATGCCATCCAGCCATCTCATCCTCTGACTCCCTCTTTCCCTCTGCCCTCAGTCTTTCTCAGCATCAGAGACTTTTCCAAGGAGTCATCTGTTCACATCAGATGACCAAAATACTGGAGCTTCCGCTTCAGCATCAGTCCTTCCAGTGAATATTCAGGGCTGATCTCCCTTAAGATTGACTAGTACAAGGAGTTCCATCAACTTCTTGCTTCTCTTAATCTACAAACATCATTCATATATCAGAAGCTGTGCCAAAGATCCCGAATTATCATCATCATCATCAGAGCTGAGGTCTATATGGCATTTTATAAAGTCTTTTCACCTGCTCTGTTGCACTTGAACTTTGCAACAACCTCTAAGGTAAGGCAGACTCAGGAAGGCAATAGGACTGGTGCAGGTTCTTACAAGTTGTAGGACTGAGTTCAGGTCTTCCAATCACAAATCTTAAGCTTCTTTTTCCTATATCACAGATACACACCATCAAGTGTGGTTATTATATAAAAGACCCATCTGGGAAAATATCTTTCTTTAGCTTAGAAAGCAAATACCTTTACCCCTGTTTTCTAGTAAAGTAAGACATGGTTTTAGGAATTCAAGAGGTGTATTCAAACATTAATAGGAAAGATGAGATCAGAATGCTCTCCACGATTCTTAAGTCCGGTGTTCTTCTCAGATGATTGACTAGGCAATAATATTCTCCCAGTTATATGAATTAAGATTATGCTTTTAGGCCTTTATGGCACATACTTTTTGGTGGTTTTCTAGTAATCGGAATATGTTTGCTCAGAGAGCAAATGAGATAAATCTGTAATACCACGCTGTACAATGGACTACAGCTTAAGTAATACTAGAAACTAAAAAGAAAAAAAAGTGAAAGGGCAGTTAAAGAAGAGGAAGTGACTCCTCTACTTTCATTTTCTTTTGGTAGCACTTCCTCCTTTTTAGGGTAGTGTAAACAATAAGTTGTGAATTAGTGTTCTCAGATGACAGCGCAAACATTATATCAACAGTTCGTAAAAGATCCAGTACAAGGAAGGAAGTTCTCTGAGACGTAATACTCTCTACCATTTTCTTGTTAGAGAAGGTCTTATTTCCCCAGTGTCATTATGTTAATCTGTGTCCTCTGAGAAGCAGATGCCAAGATAGAACTAGACAAGCAAGAGATTTGTTGAGGGAAATGCTGGTGCAGGTAAAGAAAAGACAGTGAGAGGACTAGGGAGAGCCTTCCGACTGGGATGGAAAGAGAAGGGAAGGAAAGATTGAGGTAGAAGGAGGCTTACTGCAGCACAGGTCTGAGAAACGTTCAGCCAAGCCAGAGGGGTGTCCTCAAGCCAAAGTCACCTGTTAAAGGAATCCCTGTATCACAGAAACGGGCTTAGGTTCAGTTCAGTTCAGTTCAGTTCAGTCGCTCAGTCGTGTCTGACTCTGCCACCCCATGAATTGCAGCACGCCAGGCCTCCCTGTTCATCACCATCTCCCAGAGTTCACTCAGGCTCACTTCCATTGAGTCAGTGATGCCATCCAGCCATCTCATCCTCAGTCGTCCCCTTCTCCTCCTGCCCCCAATCCCTCCCAGCATCAGAGTCTTTTTCCAATGAGTCAACTCTTCGAATGAGGTGGCCAAAGTACTGGAGTTTCAGCTTTAGCATCAGTTCTTCCAATGAACACCCAGGGTTGATCTCCTTCAGAATGGACTGGTTGGATCTCCTTGCAGTCCAAGGGACTCTCAAGAGTCTTCTCCAACACCATAGTTCAAAAGCATCAATTCTTCGGTGCTCAGCCTTCTTCACAGTCCAACTTTCACATCCATACATGACCACAGGAAAAACCATAGCCTTGAGTAGACGGACCTTTATTGACAAAGTAATGTCTCTGCTTTTGAATATGCTATCTAGGTTGGTCATAACTTTCCTTCCAA
>SJYC01139813.1:0-57966 GCA_006408675.1 Madoqua kirkii | reverse complement strand
ACTTGATTGGTCAAAGAAACATGTGTTAGTTACATTTGGATAGCTATTGAGAGGCTAAGATAACTGCCACATTTTGAAGGGACCACTGGTAGTAAGCTTTAACAGTTCTGGAAGATGCGGTAAAAATATCAGGGCAATTTGACAAGCTACTGTGATTCGAATAGATGTCGGTGGCAGTCAAAGTCCATAGTTATGTCAATGAAGCTGGTTTCCATTAGTCAATCAGTAACTAAGGAAATGGTTAATTGAGATACAATCACAAACTAGAAAAACAGGATAAAGAAGTAGGAGGAAAAATCACATTTCTCGAGAGTCACATGCTATCAGAGAGCAGAATCTGATGTCTGGAAGATAAAGCAGGCTGATTTCAAAAATAGAAAGGGAGGCAATGAGGTAGGGTATGAGTAATTCCATCAAAGCAGTGAAACCGGAGCCTTTCTGAACAGTTGATGACGTCTTCGCAGAAGGGAGCTGCCTAAAAACTGCTAGAATGTAACTACTATACACAAGCATAATCTGCCCAAGGTCACACAGCTAGTAAACTGCAAACTGGATTTTCAAAAGCAGGTTGAAAGCCACCGAAATCCAAGTTCTCTTTTTTTCTAGACAAAGGAAAACCAAGATAGATGCCAAGCTGCTAGGTTATGTTGTTTCTTTCTGTTGTCTGATTCCAGTTGCAGAAAAGACTTTGCTAGCAGCAACAGTAAGTAGGAAGATTTCAGCTTCTCCAGCTCACCTGTTATGCTCTTTTATTAAAAATAAGAGCCAGGAATTAAAGAGGCTCAGGATGACCTAAGGCCTAGGAGCTGAAACAACTAATTGATTCTGAGCCAACAACAAATCCTAATGTGCTGTGAAATTCTTACTTCTGTATCTTCTGGGATTTTTAGCAAAAAATTTGTTCGTTCTTTCACTTAACAAGCAATTATCAAGCATGTACTATGTACTAGTCACCTGAGATTCAGAGATTAACAGAAAAAGATTTCTGCTATTAAGAAGAATGTAGGTGAGGCAGGAAGGAAGAAGGAGAGACAGACAAGCAAATAACTTCAGCACAATGTAGTACTGATATTGAGAACTGTAAAAAGGAATGTATATAGGTACATCACATTGAGGGGGGAAATATCTCTTTGCAGTTCCTGATGTTTCGATGTAAGGGGATCCACTAGTGTTGTTATTATGTAGTTGCTAACTCGTGTCTGATTCTTTGTGACCCCATGGACTGTAGCCCGCCAGTCTCTTCTGTCCATGGGATTTCTCAGGCAAGAATACCAGAGTGGATTGCCATTTCCTTTTCCAGGGGATCTTTCTGACTCGGGGATGGAATCTGCATCTCTTAAGAATCCTGCATTGAAGGCATATTTTTACTGCTGAGTCACCAGGGAAGCCCCTAATGTTAATATCGGCAATTTCCTCCACACCTCTTCTTTCCCCAGGAAAGGAGAATTTACTCAATCTGATTGATGACTATGAAAAGAGAAGTGGCATGCTTAGGCAAGCTCCCTGTTTATCCCTTCTGTCTGTCTGCCTGTCTGTTTTTCTCTCTCTTACTCTTTCTCTCCCTCTCCTTGTAAGGAGATCTGTAAGCCTGCCTGTAAGGAAGATCATTTCTTTGCTCTTTTCATGCCCCGAGTTTTCCAGAAATAAGTTCCATATAAGGAAGCGTGTAGAAGTTCAGGACTGCCATCGCTAGAAGTTCAGTACTAGAAATTCTTCTTGTTCATAGATATAAATCTCCAACATCAGGTTTATCCATAATAAGTGTCTTCCATTTCAATTTCAATATATCTGTCACTTAATAACATTCATGTGACTCTGGGCAAGTTACTTAACTTCCTTGTGCTCCAGTTCTCCACTCACAAAAATGGGACTGAGTATCTACTCACAGAATTGTTGTGAAGATTGAGTTCATATATACACAGCTCTTAGAATCGTGCCTATTACAAAAGTGCTCTACGAATGTGAGCTATCATTGCTATTATTATTATTTTGGGCTCCATCTGTCTTAGTCTTTTATTTCTCAAGTTATTGAAAAGTTGGGCAGGAAGAAGTGTTACTGATTGGGGTCCTCCAAGTCTTACTTCCAACAGTTGTAAAAGTTTAAGAAACCTTATGTGGTTTACAGAATCATTGTCCTTTTATTTATACTTCTTGGTTCCCTTATTATGTGAAATCCAAAAGCCTTTATCACTGGATTCCAAACGTCAGGCAAAGGATCTCAGACTAGCCCAAGTGAGGCAGAAATTAACAAAGCTAATTGTGTGGTTTTTCACTCCCTGCTTTCTGATTTTCCTTTTAAATTTAGACTCTCTTTTCAGCCAGGTTGACCCTTCTGATCAAGGCAGGCAGGCAGTTGTTTAGATGATTCTCAATGATTCCTGCCAGGTCCTTCAGGTTTTCTACACATTGTAGAGATCCCTCCTCACTCTGGCATCTGCCTGTCCCACTCTGGATTTTGCAAAGCCCTTCTAAGAGAGGAAAGCGCTTCTCTACCTAGTCACAAGGATTCTTTCTCTGGATTCAGACCTGCCCTGAGGAGTCTAATGGAAGAAATGAACAGGTAGGCAAAAATAATTGGAATACAATGTGTCAAATACAGCCAAGGAAATACCTAAATTGGACAAATGCAGTATAGCCGTGAGGATAGGAAACAGATGGCATACTCAAAAAGAATGATTAAAGAGAGTTTAATAATTTATTTAGAAAATTGTAAGCAGAATTAGGGATAATTAAGCATCAACAATGAAAAACTGCTCCCACCCCTAGTTCTAAACAGGCAAAGGAAAGGAGCTATTACCAAAATCCAGAAAGATAGCTCTAGCTATAAGGAAAGTTTACCTAACAGAAACTCTTTTGGTAGATTAATGCAGCCCTTGTCAATCCAACGCCTGGGAGGAAAAGAGAGTTAGGGAAATATTACTACAATCTAACTCTCTTTTGCTTTCTGAGCTTCTTCCAGGGCCTCTCATTGTTTAAATCCACCAGCAAGTCAGAAAAAAAAAAAAACAACCTGGTTAATGTCGAAAAAGGTCACCCTCCCAGGGCACAAGATAGATGGAGAATGGTAGAGAGGATGTCAAAAAGGTCAAGCAAAGAATAGCCCAGCACAGAGAGTAGGAACTCTTCCAGAGGACTTCAGAGATAGCCTTTTAGAGGAGGTAATATTTGAGCTACATTCTGAAAGATAAGTAGAGGTTGCTGCTGCTGCTGCTAAGTCACTTCAGTCATGTCTGACTCTGTGCAACCCCATAGACAGCAGCCCACCAAGCTCCCCCGTTCCTGGGATTCTCCAGGAAAGAACACTGGAGTGGGTTGCCGTTTCCTTCTCCAGTGCATAAAAGTGAAAAGTGAAAGTGAGGTCGCTCCATCATGTCGAACTCTTAGCGACCCCATGGACTGCGGCCCACCAGGCTCCTCCGTCCATGGGGTTTTCCAGGCAAGAGTACTGGAGTGGGGCTCCGTCGCCTTCTCCCATATTTAGAAGCAGTATGCATGGTATATGTAGGCAAGGAGTCCCATATGGTAGAAAGACATAATATTTGTGGAGAGATGGGCCTGAAAAGAACATTTAGGACCAGATTACAAAGATTCTTAAAGGCCGTGCTACATAATCGGGCTCAATCCTGTAGTTAGTCAGGATCCATCGAAAGACTTTCAGAGAGATAGAGACTGACATGGCTGTATTTAAGTTAGAAAAAGATAACTTTAATGTCAGTAGAGAGGATAGAGTATTGAGAAACCAGAAGCAGGAAGATCATTTTGGAGGCTCAGGCAAGATAAGGGTGAATGGCACTTAAAGCAGTGGCAAGGCTGATGAAGCAAAGAATCTGTTTTAAAGATAAAATTAGCAGAATTTGAAGACCTGTTAGAATAACTATGCGAGTGCCAGCAAAGATAGTTCTAAATGAGCATCCAATTTCTTGTTTGAGGAACTAGATATCAGTAGATGGTGGTTCTATTGATTATGAGAGAATTCAAGAAGACTAGGCTTGTAGGAGACTACATAGAGTTCAAGCTTTGTACACACAGCATTTGTGTGCTTATGGAGCTCTAGAGGCAAAAAGTCTAGTTGGCAATGAATAAAGCTGACTAGGAGTCTAGAGGGAGACTTGGGAGTTTGGAGAATACAGATACACAGTTTGGAGAACAACAATTTCTCTTTTGTAACCTGTATGAAGTATTGCCACCAGATTTTTCTCAACTTCTGAAATTAACAAAGGAAAAAATGTGACTCATCATGTAATGAAGTAAACCGCAATGAGAATCAAGTAATCTATTACTGATGCTCCTTTCTATGGGAAGCATTTTTTATTTGCTCGTTAGTGATAGAAACTCATAACTGAGACTTGCGGGGTAGTTTAGCAGTGTTCTTTACTAAACAAACAAACAACCCTCCGTTTTGAGAACTAACTACTATTTGCTTCTTAAGTTTAAACTAATTTATTTTGTAGATAAATTCCAAGTTTCTCATAACAGCTTCATTTTATTACATGAACTCGTATTTCATGACTTGCAATTGTTCAATTGAGGCATTTGGTAATACAGTGCCCAGAAAAAGTGCTTTCCCTCATAGCAGGTACATAGTAAATATTTACAGAATGGACGGATGGTAGACAGATGGATAAATGAAAGCAATAGTTTATTTTAATGTTGATTTTGTTAGAAGTTGTGTGTGTGTGTTTGTGTGTGTGTAAAAATCATAATCGAGGGAGAACTAGAGACTGTCTGGTTTTGCTTCTTCAGTGGAAAAAGTCAGAATTAGATAATTCCCTGTTTCTCTTTTGTGTCCAGCTGCCTTAACCACCTCACCTAAGAAGGACTGAAATACTTTTCTTCCAGTTCCTTGCTGTGTTAAATGATTATTGACATAGAGTCTCACAATTTTACTTCTTTGGTATAATTCCAGCATAATTATCTCAAAATCTTAGAAATACTGTTTTAATTATCTGAAACCAATTGAAGTCTACCATTAATAGCACACTCTGAGGCACATGTAAAACCAATTGATTTTTTTTTAAGTTTTTAGTTTATATTTGAGTAGAGTTAACTAATAATGTTGTGTTAATATCAGGTGTCCAGCAAAGTGATTCAATTATACATACACATGTAACTATTTTTTTTCAAATTCTTTTATCTTTTTCGGTTGTTGCATAATATTGAGAGTTCCCTGTACTATACAGTAGGTCCTTGTTGGTTATCCACTTTAAATTGAGTAGTGTGTACATTCCAGTCCCAAACTCCCTAACTATCCTACCCCCTTCCCTTCCCCTTACTTCCATAATCATAATTTCATTCTCTAAGCCTGTGAGTCTGAAACCTGTGAGTTGAATTTTGACTTCTAACTTTACACATGATGACAATGTGGCTTAATCTACAAGTCAAAAATTGCTGAATTTGGACTTCTGTGGTGGTCCAGTGGTTAAGACTGTTCTGTCAATGCAGGAGCATGGGTTTGATCCCTGATCAGGGAACTAAGATCCCACATGCATTCAGTGTGGCCAAAAGATTTTTTTTTTTTTAATGTTAAATTATTGCCTAAACTCTATTTCCTTAAAATCCTCTTCAAAATTTTATTTAAAATAACTTAGAAACAACTTCCTGCTTGGCAGTTGTCCTTGTGAAATTTGGAGTGAGTCCTTAATACACAACCATGTGCCTTTTCCTACCTTCATCTTAGTGTGGTTTCTTTGTCTTCAGTGGATACTATCAACCCTGAACTTTTATCACTCATCCACCCACCCTCCCAGTCCCTGTAACAAATAGAAAGATTTCTTTTCAACTGCTGCCTCTCTAAAGAATGAAGTGCAGATACATGCAGGCTAAAGAAAGCTGGATCTCAAGTTAAATCATGACACAGCCCAGGCACCCCCAGGATCATCTGATTTCTGGGTAAACAGAGCCTACCTCTAAATGAGTAGGAATACTGAAGATGCTTGACAAACTTTATCTTTCACTGAATATACTGAGTTTCACTGAATACACTGAATAAGTACATGTACTTAAATATGTCTCTCCTATAGGGTACAGTCCATGTCCTCATTATCTATGTATTTTTCTCAGCACCCAACACAACAATATCAGTTGCAGTTGATAAACTGTTCCATACATAATTTTTCCTTCTTTCTAAATTTTTTGCATTGTCCACTTTTTCTTTAATGAATATAAATTGCTCACATAATAAAAATAATGAAAAGTCCCAAAACTGTTTTTAATGTGTATATTTTTATATGGATCTGTGGTATTATACATTATATATATATATATATTTTTTGTATACACATATGACTATACTAACAAGGAAAGTAAAAGAAGAGTTTAAAACTGACTTGTGAGTCTGTACATAATACATTTTCAACATCATATGATAATTTGATAATTGCAGAATAGTTAAATAACAAATATGTATTTGTATTATTCTAGAAGATGGCTAATAAAAACTGAAATGAATGTTTTGGTTGTTTTCTTATGACACAACTGGGTGAAAAGCAGAACTACACGGAAGTTTCATAATAGAACTCCAGACTGCATTGGCTTGTTCATTGTCAGGTTTTGTTACATTCCCCCTAACTCAACCCAGACTCCCTGAGGTTGGCAAACAGGGCAAAGTTTGAGTCAAAACCACACCCTTCCTTTGAGCTTTGGAGATGTACTTAGAATTCTGGGAGAAACCAGAAGAAACAGCAATGTCTTCTTCCAGATGTGGCCAGTCTGTCACTTCCAGTGTTTATTAGATACATTTCAGATTCAGCCCAATAACTCAAGACAGTTGCCTGGAAGGAGAAGGAGGGGAGGGCAGGAGAATCCCAAAGTTCCGTTCCACTCTGAATAAGGTGTGGACATTCTACGATTCTTTAGGAGAGGGAGCAGTTTGGAAGGAGGCAGGGTGAGGAGGGATGGAAGGAGGGAGGGATGCAGGAAGGAGGGGGACGTGGGAGGAGGGAGAGAGGAACCAATCAGGAGAGTGTGTCATAACCAAAGATTAGGATCGATCCAGTTCCGTGGTCCTGAGATCTGAGGAAAAACTTGACCAAATCATGTTCATTTGTCTGGAGGCTGTGTCCATGTCAGAAGTAGGGTGTATTCATAGATGAGCATTAAAAGGACAATATAGGTATTGGGGTTTGCTCTTTTTTTTTTTTTTGGTGTGTGTGTAGGGGGAGGGTGTTACTGTTAAAAAAACAGCAACTCTAAATAATCCAGTATTGTAGAATTTGCTATTATGTATAATTTTCTATTATTTATGCTCCTAATTTATAATTTTCCATTATTTATAGTTTTCCCCTTTAGCTACTCCTATAAATAATGAACTGGAAAATAATTTTCATCTCAATACTTTAATTCTTTTTCTATTTATAATAGTCAACATTTATTGAGCTCTAACCCTTTTCAGGCACTATGCTAAGTAGATATTGCCGTGCATATGGGAGACCATCCATTAGAGTAACTGTCCATGCTTGAGTACACTGATTACTTCCCAGGAGAGGATAAGCAACTTTGATGAGTTTGGGATGAGACTCAGGGCCCATGACAAAGACCAAATATAACTGATGGTCTTTGTTGTTCCTTTCCTCTTCCCCATTCTCTTTCACATAGTCCAACCTGCAAAAAAGCATGTGTTCTGGTCTGCTCTCAGTGAGGCTAGCAGCACAGTAGTACAGGTCCTACCCCTGTGAGTCTGGGAAGAGACAATGACAAGTCTTAAGTCCAGACCCTAGGTTTCATATTGACCTATTAGGAAACTCTCTCCTGAGAATATTATGCAGCTCAGGAAGGTGAAGGTAAGCATTTCTTTGCTGCAGGAAAACACAATGCTTAGACTTCATGTCTCACTATTGGAAATCCCACAAAGCAAACTTACAGGAGTGTGTAAGAAAAACGCATGTCTGGGCCAGAAAACAAAAACAGAGACAAAATTAAAAGTGTGTAAGAAAGCAGAAGAAAGGAGATGCTCAAATTCAGCAAACAACCTAGCTTTACTATAAGCTGAGAATGAAAGGGAGCAATCTAAAATCAGGTTGAACCATTACGAATTCAGGTGAGTCTTTCTGAAACAACAACAGTAGAACAGGAGAAGGAAATGTAACATTAGGTGTCTACTCTCTTGCTGCAGAAAAAGATGTTGCCGAAAGAAATGCTACTGAAGGCTTGTACATTTCAAGGGAAAGACAAGGTCTTCAGGAGGACTTAAGATTGGTAATAGAAACTCCCTAGACCCATAGGGGTACAGGTTCCAAAAGCAGTTTTAGTTCAGGTCACTGCTGAGGGTGATTATCCTGTTGAAACAATTGTAGGAAGCAAGAAGAAGTCATCCAGAGGAGGCAAGAGGTGACGCAACAAGCCCTGTGGATGGAGATTGAAGTGCTGTTCATAAGAGCATGGAGGCTACGTGAGGAGATGAAGCCCAACCCTTCAGCGTGGGAGCCTAGAGCCATGAGACTCAATGGGAAAGGGGAAAGTAAGAGGTTTTAATACATTTGACAGGAAGCAATGGTACTTCGATGTAAAACCTATTGATGGGAACTGACATCATGTGAAAAGTTTTAAGTGTTTTTAGAAGCCAGAAGTGTTGCAAATATTCTCCCTGAGAAAGGGGATCTGGCTCTTCCTTCCACATCAGAACTGAGAGATTAACCTCTTGATGGGTGATTTCTCCCAGTTGAGTTTAAGCTCACATTTTCTCAACTCCAAAAATTTGGAAGCGACGGCCATCAAACTGTATATAGAAACCCAACTACTTATCACCCCTCTCACTGCTATCACTTGGTCCAAGCCACAACCCTGTCTTCCCTAGATTATTCCCATAGCTTCCTAAATGATCTTCCTGCCTTGGTACTTGGTCTTTAGAGTCTCTTCTCAACCCAGCATCCAGGTGATCTTTGTCAGTTCAAGTCAATATTCTGCTCTGAACACTCCAGTGGCTTCCAGATCAGAAAGAATGCTCATATGGCTTCACATGTCTGGCTCTCTGTGTCCCTCTAATTTCATCTTTTATCACTTTCTATCACCTTGCTCCCTAAATTCCATCCACACAGCCCTCCTGGTTTTTAAACATGCCAGGAACACTTCTGCCTCCCACCTTTCAATTTTCTCTGCCCTTAAGAATCTCTCTGTAGATTAACTCCAGGGCTTTCTCATTAACATCCTCTGGGTTTTTATTCAAAATTGCCTTCCTGACTATCCTAGTTAAATTTCTAATCCCCTCCCAACATGTCATAATATCCTCTTTATTTTCCCCCTCCTTATCATGTCACTAACATGTTACATATTTAATTATTTATCTCATTTAGAGAATGTTTTCCCCAGTAGAATGCAGTTTTGCTTCATGAAGGCAAGGACATGTGTCTGTTTCATTCATTGCTAGAATACCTCCAGGAACTTAGTAGGCAATCGATAATTATTTGTGATGTGAATGAATGAATCTTAGTGAGATGGAAATCCTGATTATTTTCATCTATTCACTTTGATTTAGGTACCTTTAATAGAGTCTTTGGCCTCATTAAGTGATGTGATCTGGGAGCGTATTTTCTTGTGGCAACTCTATTATGATCTAAGGATTAGTTTGCTTTATAAATTGTATCGTTTTTGAGCTAAGACTCATAATTTGTATGTTCTAGGAAGTCTTTTGGAGAAGGCAATGGCACCCCACTCCAGTACTCTCGCCTGGCAAATCTCATGGACCGAGGAGCCTGGTAGGCTGCAGTCCATGGGGTCCCTAGGAGTTGGACATGACTGAGCGACTTCACTTTCACTCTTCACTTTCATGCATTGGAGAAGGAAATGGCAACCCACTCCAGTGTTCTTGCCTGGAGGATCCCAAGGACGGTGGAGCCTGGTGGGCTGCCGTCTCTGGGGTCGCACAGAGTCTGACATGACTGAAGCGACTTAGCAGCAGCAGCAGCAGGAACTCTTTGGACTTTTTATAAAAGTCAGGATCATGAAGACAAATTCTAATTCTGGGTTCTTGAAGGAATCACATTGATTTCAGGTGATTCGGTGCTGAGGGGACACATCCCCATGTCTGCTTTCTCTTGACTAAGATTGACAGGATAGGAAAATGAGAGGAAATAAATTTTGGATTTTAATGTTTTTAACTTTAACTCATAAAGTTAAAAGAATTTGATCTAGGGTTATAATCCTTTTGGACTTTAACTTATTTGGACTTCACTTCCAATAACTTATTTGGACTTCACTTCCAAGAGGGGGGAATCTAATTTTCTTTAAATATAATTTCTTCATAGAATTTGATTATGAGATGTGAAGTATCTTATTGTTAGGATGTTACTTGGAGTATTTTTATGTCATCACTTGGTACCATTGTGGAATCCCTAATGAGCTATATGCATATTGTAGCCATGAACATGCACTGCTCAGATCTCCATCTGCAGGAAGTTCAATGGACTGAAGGTCTCTGGATCCACCACTATGTTTACACTAAGGCCAGCTTTCCAACCAGCTACTCCCAACAACTGAGGATGGTATTAAATAAAGTAGGTTGGGAAATAAGTAAAGAATTTGTTTTCATCCTGGGGCACAAGGTCACCTTTAAGTTAATTTATTTAATGTACTCATCTGTCCTCTTTCAGAACATTCAGTATATCAGGAGGACCCAGAGAAGAGCATGACTAACTCCCCTGGCTGAACAACCCAATGAAAGTAAGAACTGTACTGTCCTGAAAATCCTCTCCTCTTTTCCCCTCAAGGGCACAGCCAGAGAGACTGGTTGATTATAAGTTAAATTGTCAAGCCCGATGGATTAAGAGAACAAATGGCTGGGAAATGTTTAGGGGTACAACTTTCTTCCTCTTATTCTGATGTTTTCATTTTAGAAGGAGCTTCCCTAATATAATACCCTTTGTTCACTCTCTGTCGACCCCTGTTTCCTTCCACAGGGAAAGAGGGAGTGGTTTTCTTCCTGATGAGTTAGAAGAATTTTTAAATGCTTATCTCTGCCCCTTCCTGTTTCATTTTAACTTGGGATCCACAGACAGCACGCCCTCTATCCTGTTCCTTCATGCTGTAGGATTACAGAGTTGGGCTCCTGTGGGGTGGGGTTGTGGGAACAAGCAGGTTCCACTGGGGTTGCATGTGGGGAAGCCTGTAATGGTGATACATCTAAGCCACATATATAATTCTGTTCTTTAGAAGTTTAGCAGGTGATACTTTCATCACCATCTGTCTTCTCCTTTTCTGCCCCATAATTGGTGCTGAACTCTGGTATAGAGATTGATTATATATATCTTCCCCTTTTTGACTTCCCTGGTGGCTCAGATGGTAAGGCATCTGTCTACAATGTGGGAGACCTGGGTTTGATCCCTGGGTCGGGATGATCCCCTGGAGAAGGAAATGGCAATCCACTCTAGTACTACTGCCTGGAAAATCTCATGGACAGAGGAGCCTGGTAGACTACAGTCCATGGGGTCGCAAAGAGTCGGACACAACTGAGCGACTTCACTTTCACTTTCCCTTTTTATCTAGGAGGAAACTGAGATACAGTGAGATGAGCAATATTCTCAAGATCATACAGCTAACAAGTGGCAGAGTAACAATTCAAGCAAAAGTCGAGTTCTTAGCTTTTATGCTTTCTCATTTTGTCATTTCTTATTATAGTTCTACTTCCATGATGAAAGGTCTTGATGCACATGAACTAGAAACAGTAAACTAGTGAATACGTTAGTAGTGTTGGTAAGATTTGGTTCTGTCATCTTGCATTTATTTATCTGGATTATTTTGAAACTCTAAATTGTAACATTTGAAATCTCTCACTGAATGTCTTGACAAATATTTCCAAAGAGGTTATTTGAAGGAAAACATACCTTCTAATTATCTTGTTCTCACATGTTGACCTCTAGCACAAGACAAGGAGTGGACCAAAATTGTGTTTTCCCCCAGTATTTTCATCTTTGTATTGGGAACTTGGAAAGGCTTGATTTAGGTATTTCAAGCAGCCTGAACATAATAGTCAAGGAATTAGAATTATAGTAATAATTAGATAAAGATTTAATCTTTATCTGATGAAGAATTAATCTTAAAATTCAAGCACAATTCATCAAACTTATATATCTATTCCACATTTTCAGGCATTCACTGTCAGTCATTGGTTCTGTTTGTCTGGATTGTTCTATTGTCTGTAAAGCACTGTTGATTTATGCAGTGATTCAAATATTTTCTTTAAACCTATTTTATAAAAATAAGTGGAAAGCAGAAAAATAAAATGCTAATACTTAGGACTATTCAAGTAAGACAAAGATGGAAATTATTAGGCATGCTACAAGCAGCAAGTATTTGGCCTCAATTAAATTCTTATTGGATTTACACTGGTCAACTGTTTAATTACAAATGCAAGAAACAAAATTTAAGCATATTTTCAAAATGCAAAGGTGTAGTGACAGATGTAGATCCATAAAAGTATGAATTGGAAATCAGTATCAATAAATATTTCAAGAGACTGCCCCACAAAGAGCTGGACATAACTAAGGATGCCACATGCTTCCCTGGTGGTCTAGGAGTTAAGACTCCATGAGTCCAATGCAGGAGGCACAGGTTCCACCCATGATGTGGGAACTAAGATCCCACATGCAGCCAAAAAAAAAAAAAAAAAAGATGAAAGATAATTCTAAAAGGAAAAAGAAATTTGCAAAGAGAATTTTTAGTTCTATAGCTCGGTTTATAGGGATCGAGGCTGTGACTTGATTCCTATATGAGGGGAAAAAGAAGATGAATACTTAAGTTTCTCTTGAGTAAGTCAGCGCATGATCTTGTGTTTGATTCCCCACAAGTCCCCTGAAAAATTGCTTTTAGCAAGTCCTTCCCAACATTAAAATACATTTCTTCTGACCAAGCTCAGAGAGCGAGAATTTAAAGACGAATTTAAAGACGGATGTTATTTTAGGAAACTCATTCTGATGTACGTTTGGTGTTTAAATTGTATGTAGAACGTCTTGATAAAGTGCTCACAGTGAGAAAGCTTAGTCAGTTTCCTCTGTTTCCCTACTTCTGCTCCTCCTTTCCCACTTGCCATCGGGCTGCCTCGCCATCCAAGGTTAAAAGAGGGAGGTGAATAGAGCAAAGGGGCAGGAAATATCTTGCCTGACTGGCACCAAGCGACTCTGGCACTGGTTTTCTTTAGCTGTGGCAAAATGCTTAAAGCTCTTTCTTTCCGGTTGATGTTCAAAGCTGACTGTTCTTCTCTTGGGTGGTTTCATGGGTACTTTGGAGGCTCCCACACTGAACTGCCTGTCCTGTGGGTAAAACATTTGCTTCCATCTACTGACTTATGCTTCCTCCCACAGTAGTGGGAACCAGGTGAACCAACCCTCTGTTTAGGTCACTTCACAATTCTGAGGATACTCTTGAGTGAAATTTGAAATGGCTCGAGGTCGGCTCTCTTCAGCTGAACCCACGTGGAATTCATGAGAAACACCATCTTTGTCCCTGCTTTCGGTGTACTCAACGCAGGCTGCGTTCTGTCTCTTTCTCTTTCTCTGCACTTTAGACCAACATCTTCAGCTTCTTGTCTTGTCTATCCAAGCTTGTTTATTTAAACTTTATCACCACCTCATTCATTGCAAATATGGCTACTCCAAAAAAAATAGGGTCATACTGCAAGCATTTCATAGATTATAAACTTATAAGACAATAACAATTACATAGATAACATGACAAAATATAAAATCATATCAATATTATAGTTACAGTATATCAACATATTTATAGCATAATTATAATTATGTATATAATTATAAAATTATATGCATAAACAAGTTTCAATAACTATCATTCTTTCATGGCTTTGAAGGGAGCTGGAAAGCCTGGCACAGAGCTCTCTGCTTAATGAATGTACCAAGTCAAGGATGAAAGTATGAAACAAGGTCCACTCTTTTCTCACAAACAAATGTCCCAGGGGTGGTGATGAATAAGACAACTTTCTGTGCTACTCTCAGATAACTTGGTGATATCTGAGCCTTTTCATTGCCTAAGACAGCTTTGGCCAAGTGCCCATTTCTGGGAAATCATTCCCATCATAGTAAATGGGATCCCCTGTCCAGTAAACCGTCAGCAGTTGGTGGGTTCCTCCATCCTGTGGGGTCCTCTGCCTCTGGTAGGACGTATCTAAATGACAGATGTGCTCACAGAGGTGGTCCTCTTGAGCCTGAGGGAGAACCCACTTACCTAACTGTGCTGTCCAGGGTGTGAAGCGTGGAAATATACAGCTATAGTGAGCCACCAGTGCTCCATACTGAAAATGAGAGGCTTTACTAAAACGCAGGCAGATGTGAGAGGTGGGGAATTGTGACCAGTGAGGGAGTCAGTTTCACTGTCTTTTTCTGACTGCAAGCCCTTCACATGATATTCTTTTTTTTTTTTTTTCCGGTTGTCAGGGGTTTTTGTTGCTGGGAGCAGGCCTTCTCCAGCGGTCAGTGGGGGCTTCTCTTCATTGCAGTGTGTGGGCTCCTCACTGCGGTGGCTTCTTTTGTTGCAGAGCACAGGCTCCGGGGAAGCACAGGCTTTACTATTTGCCACACACAGGCTAAGTATTTGCGGCATACAGGCTTAGTTGCTCCGAAGCATGTGGAATCTTCCCGGATCAGGGATCAGACCTGTATCCCCTGAATTGGCAGGTGGATTCTTAGCCACTGTACCACCAGGAAAGTCCCACAGGATGTTGTTATGCATGATTACTTGGGACAAACATTGACAGGTCTGGTTTAGTGTAATGGTAATGTACACAGATGTTGGGAGGTAGGTAACTTGGATTTTAATCCTCACGCCTCTACTTAGCAAATGTGAAGCCTTGGACAAACTACCTGAGCAAGTACATGGAATAAAGGTAGGAGTACTCACTTCTGCTCCTTAAAGAGATCTAAAAATCCATTGGAATCAGACTCTGAAGCCCATAGTTGTCGAATAACTTTGCAGGGAGCATGTAGGCACGATTATCTGGGCAAAGAGACACCACCTGCCACTTTCTATTTTTATTGAGTCTCCATTCCTCCAGACTAACCAACAACTCTCTAGATGCATCTGACAGGACATGCTTCTTCTCTAGGCCTTGTCTGGGGACTCTTAGGCAAGAATACAGGGAGAAAGCCTCATGTTTTGAGGTGGAAGGACAGAAGGCATGGTGGATTTCAAGTGGGAATTTCACAAGACCCACAGACAGCCATGCAACTGGGGGCATCCAGAGATGAGGACCAAGTGTAGGAAAAGGAAGGATCCCTACAGCTCTCGGCTACAGTTGTTTGGAGCTGTTTACTCCAGTCTTATACTACTCATCTGACAGCTACTTTCCTCATATCATTTCCAACAAAGTCCCACTTTGACCAATTTAGCAGCAATCTTTGAGCTGGCACTGGCCCTCTCCTCTGTTGCAACACTCTGCAAACCACAGGCATAACAGGCCCAGCCCCTCGTTCCTGAAGCAGTCAACTGACAGCCACCTGAAATGGGGAGTCATAGCTGAAACTCTGCCTGGCACAATGCTACTCCCTGGAAATGAGTGACTTATTTCCTTATCTTAAATTGATCCCTTTAATATGCCCCCCCCCAGGTTAGCCAGTTAAAAAAAAAAAAAAAAAGAGTACCTAAGAGAATAAGGAATATTCGCTTTTTCTGCTCTACCATTCTCATTATTAATGTTAACTCTGTCTAGTTCCAAGCATCACAGGCAGACCCAACAACACCTCCCCAAGTGTCTCTTTTCCATGAATAGGCAAACCTTTCCCAGAAACCCC
This sequence comes from Madoqua kirkii, assembly GCA_006408675.1. Classification (NCBI taxonomy): domain Eukaryota; kingdom Metazoa; phylum Chordata; class Mammalia; order Artiodactyla; family Bovidae; genus Madoqua; species Madoqua kirkii. The sequence goes on along the minus strand of SJYC01139813.1, from coordinate 42,235 downwards.
CAAATACACTCATCTTTAATGTCTCACTGACCAGAATTGCATAAGGTGACTGATTCATTTCTACACTATTCATGGATGAGGAGAGTGATTGGCTTAAGGAAGCACAAGACTGAGTGAAAAAGGGTAAATTACAAGGGGAAACATGTTAGAAAGAGGAAGAAAGAGAACAGATGATGAGTAAACAATGCCAGTGTCTACTCATCCTCCACAAAGGATCTGCAGGCTCCTCTGTGTTATAAACCAAACTTAACTTTCTGCTGTCTGACTTACTCAGTCCAACATACTGAACAGTCATAGATTTTGCTGAAAGAAAGGTGATCTTGTGCCTTATACTTACGAGGACTATTTTTTGGTTTTTGGGTCTCTCTCACCTTGATCTTGTTCTCCTCTATTGCTTTTTTGACAGTAACCCTGGGCTGCCTTTGCTTTCCTATTGAGAAGACTTTTATCCCATATCTCTTAGGCTTATTATAAGGCCACAGGAGATTACAACAGAGTTATATGTTATTGACCTGTAAATAAAGCTCTACCAACTTTCCAGGCAAATGGGTCAAAAACTTTTTGGAAACATTTCCAAAATACATCCATAAAACTCTAGGAATATGCCACAAAAAAAGAGTATTCTGCGGTCAAGTAGTTTGAGCAATGTTGAATATGCTTTCATTTTCTTGTAGATTGCAGACTGAGAGGCTCTGAGAAGTCCTGCAGTTAAATAAACTGACTCAGACTGAGATCTGGAATCAAACTGCATACTTTCTGGGCTTTGTCACTTTCTAGCTGTGCAAGCTCTTTAAACCTCTGTTACTTGAGAAAAAGAGGATCTAGTAATGGGAATCGCTGGGAGAAAGTGGTGAGATAAGACATGTGAAGCCTTTAGCACAGATCTTTTCAGTCATTTAACCTGACTACCTACTGTGTGTCGAGGTCCCAGACCTTTCTAATGGAGGAAGGGGAGGACAGAAAATAAATAATGATTTCAGATGATGATGAATACTATGAGTAAAATAAAACATGATGATTTTATTGATACAAAGCGTAACTAGGATGAGAATGGTAGTTTTAGATGGGAGGGTGAGATAATGCATTTCTGAAGAAGGCATTTTATTTCAGATCTGAGATATGAGAAAAAGACTGGAGTCCTTTAACATTTATTTATTCATTCACTTAGTGACTATTTTTCTCTGATAGCTCAGTTGGTAAAGTATCTGCCTGCAATGCAGGAGACCCCGGTTCGATTCCTGCAGAAGGGATAGGTTACCCACTCCAGTATTCTTGAGCTTCCCTTGTGGCTCAGCTGAAGAATCCGCTTACAATGCAGGTACACCTGGGTTTGATCCCTGGGTTTAGAAGATCCCCTGGAGACGGGAAAGGCTACCCACTCTGGTATTCTGGCCTAGAGAATTCCACCAACTGTATAGTCCATGGGGTGACAAAGAGTCAGACATGACTGAGCAACTTTGACTTTCACCTTTCAACTATGTTTCAGGAATGTTTTATGCAGAAGACAGAGCGAAAAACAAAATTAGATAAGAATATCTGCTCTGAGGTTTCCCTGGTTGCCCAGTGGTTAAGAATCCCCCTTGTAATGCAGGAGACAAGGGTTCGATCCCTGGTTTGGAAGATCCCACATGCAGAAGAGCAACTAAATCCTTGCACCCCAAATACTGAGCCTGTGCTCTGGAGTAAGAGAACTGCAACTACTGAGCCTTCGTGCCGTAACTACTGAGCCCGCAAACCTTAGGACCCGGGCTTTGCAATAAGAGAAGCCATTGAAATGAAAAGCCCATCCACTGCAATGGAGAGTAGGCCCCCACTTGCTGCAATTAAAGAAAGCCCCAAGTATAGCAATGAAGACCCACAGCCAAAAGATCAATAAATTAATTAAATAAGTACATAAATAAATTATTTTTTAAAAGAGTATCTGCCCTAACAGAGCTCACATTCTGGTACAGGAACATAAAAAGAAATCTATGTAGTGTGCAACCTGGTAGCTAAGTACTATGGGGAAAAGCAGAAAAGGGGGAAAAGAATAGTTAATTTTAGCTGTAAGGTTTCAAGGATCCCTCATTGAAAATGTAAACACATAAACAAAGGATGACCTGAAAGAGATGAGGGTGTGAGCCATGCAGAAACCTGGGGGAAGATCATTCTAGCTGAAAGAAACCAGGTCGTGAGGCAAGAGTGTGCTTAACATATTCACAAGGAATAGCAAATGGGTTAGAATGCCTAAAAGGAAAGTAAGTAAAAGAGAGAATGGTAAAAATAATAATAGTAATAATAACAGGTGCCAGATTATGTAAGGATAAGCAAAAGTCTGAAATGAAATTCTTCCAGGCAGAAGAAACAGCAACTGTGAAAGTCCTGAATCAGAACCAAAGTTGGCCTGTTCAGGCAAAAAAGTGTGACTGATGAAGCTGAAGCACACTGAACAAGGGGAAGCGCTGATAGGAGGTCCAAGAATTCATCTGGGTCAGATGAACCTCAGGCTATAAACATAGGCGAATGCAAAGAATTTACATGTATACACAAATATATGTATGTATATATATATATATGTTCTAAGTACATTGAAAAAATAGCTATGGCAGTTGTTATTACTCATGAGATACTATTCTGTTGCATAGACTGAGAAATGCTGCCTTAGAGCCAGTTTAACTCACTCTCTTGCTCATCCCTCATGTCAACCAATCACCAAGTGTCATGAGTTGTATCACAACTGAAGAATCAGAGGAACTTGCTAAAAGGCCTCCAAACTCTCCTGTACTGTTTCTTAAGTTACAGTTAGATCAAATCATTTCTCTCCTCAAAATTTTCTATTGATATTTTTACTTGTAGAATCAAATCCATGTCCATAAGCTGGCAAGGATTTCAAGGTCTTCCCCAAGGTGTCTGTTCACAAATTCCCATTAAAGGCATTAAATGAACAAATTGTAGTGAGTGTACATGCCTGATCAGAGCTTATTCCATTCCCTCAGCCTGAGCTCCCCTTCCCTGTGTTCGTTGCTTGTTGAACGTCTTCTCTTCCCTCAGAACCAGCAGAGCTCCCACTCCTCTGAAGTTCTGTCTGATACCCCTGGGTAGAGTCAGCACCTCACTCCTTCAGCCGTATACCATAAGTGTCATCGTGCCTCAGTTTGCTGTGCTCATCAGCTTGCTTTGTTTTTTTGGTAAACTTAGTTATCACTTCTCTCACTCCCATTAGACTGTAAGCACGCTGAAAGCAAAGGCTTCATTTTTCGTCATTTTTTTTTCTAAAACTAGTGCCTAGCACAACTACTAGTGTGTGGCAGGTGCTCAATGAGCTGCTGATGAAACGAAATGCAGAGGACTTCCTTGGCGGTCTAGTGGTTAAGAATCCGCCCACCAGTGCAAGCGACACGGGTTCTATTCTTGCTCTGGAAGATTCCACGTGTGGTAGAGCAACTCACGAGGCGCCGAGAGAGCCTGTGCTCCGCACCGAGAGAAGCCGCTGCAGTGGGAAGGCAGAGCACCGCAACTAGAGGATAACCCTTGCTGACTGCAACTAGAGAAACCAGGCAGCAACGGAGACCCAGCACAGCCAAAAATTAATACATTTTTTTTCTGACTTTGTCTTTTTAAGTATTTTTCACTTCTTGGCTGTGCTGAGTCTTCGCTGCCGCGAGTGGGCTCTCTCTAGTTGCACACAGCGGGGGCTGCTCTCGAGCTGCGGCACTCCGGCTTTTCTTCGTGGTGGCTTCTTGCCGCGGACCACAGGCTGTAGGTGTACTTAAGTATAGGCAGAAGAAACAGCAACTGTGAAAGTCCTGAATCAGAACCAAAGTTGGCCTGTTCAGGCAAAAAAGTGTGACTGATGAAGCTGAAGCACACTGAACAAGGGGAAGCGCTGATAGGAGGTCCAAGAATTCATCTGGGTCAGATGAACCTCAGGCTATAAACATAGGCGAATGCAAAGAATTTACATGTATACACAAATATATGTATGTATATATATATATATGTTCTAAGTACATTGAAAAAATAGCTATGGCAGTTGTTATTACTCACGAGATACTATTCTGTTGCATAGATTGAGAAATGCTGCCTTAGAGCCAGTTTAACTCACTCTCTTGCTCATCCCTCATGTCAACCAATCACCAAGTGTCATGAGTTGTATCACAACTGAAGAATCAGAGGAACTTGCTAAAAGGCCTCCAAACTCTCCTGTACTGTTTCTTAAGTTACAGTTAGATCAAATCATTTCTCTCCTCAAAATTTTCTATTGATATTTTTACTTGTAGAATCAAATCCATGTCCATAAGCTGGCAAGGATTTCAAGGTCTTCCCCAAGGTGTCTGTTCACAAATTCCCATTAAAGGCATTAAATGAACAAATTGTAGTGAGTGTACATGCCTGATCAGAGCTTATTCCATTCCCTCAGCCTGAGCTCCCCTTCCCTGTGTTCGTTGCTTGTTGAACGTCTTCTCTTCCTTCAGAACCAGCAGAGCTCCCACTCCTCTGAAGTTCTGTCTGATACCCCTGGGTAGAGTCAGCACCTCACTCCTTCAGCCGTATACCATAAGTGTCATCGTGCCTCAGTTTGCTGTGCTCATCAGCTTGCTTTGTTTTTTTGGTAAACTTAGTTATCACTTCTCTCACTCCCATTAGACTGTAAGCACGCTGAAAGCAAAGGCTTCATTTTTCGTCATTTTTTTTTCTAAAACTAGTGCCTAGCACAACTACTAGTGTGTGGCAGGTGCTCAATGAGCTGCTGATGAAACGAAATGCAGAGGACTTCCTTGGCGGTCTAGTGGTTAAGAATCCGCCCACCAGTGCAAGCGACACGGGTTCTATTCTTGCTCTGGAAGATTCCACGTGTGGTAGAGCAACTCACGAGGCGCCGAGAGAGCCTGTGCTCCGCACCGAGAGAAGCCGCTGCAGTGGGAAGGCAGAGCACCGCAACTAGAGGATAACCCTTGCTGACTGCAACTAGAGAAACCAGGCAGCAACGGAGACCCAGCACAGCCAAAAATTAATACATTTTTTTTCTGACTTTGTCTTTTTAAGTATTTTTCACTTCTTGGCTGTGCTGAGTCTTCGCTGCCGCGAGTGGGCTCTCTCTAGTTGCACACAGCGGGGGCTGCTCTCGAGCTGCGGCACTCCGGCTTTTCTTCGTGGTGGCTTCTTGCCGCGGACCACAGGCTGTAGGTGTACTTAAGTAGTCATGGCTCGTGGGCTCAGTAGCGTGGTGCATACTGCAACTAGAGAAACCAGGCAGCAACGGAGACCCAGCACAGCCAAAAATTAATACATTTTTTTCAGACTTTGTCTTTTTAAGTATTTTTTACTTTTTGGCTGTGCTGAGTCTTCGTTGCCACGAGTGGGCTCTCTCTAGTTGCACACAGCGGGGGCTGCTCTCGAGCTGCGGCACTTCGGCTTTTCTTCGTGGTGGCTTCTTGCCGCGGACCACAGGCTGTAGGTGTGCTTCAGTAGTTACGGCTCGTGGGCTCAGTAGCGTGGTGCGCGGGCTTAGTTGCCCTGTGGCATGTGGGGTCTTCCCAGACCAGGGAGTGACCCCATGTCCCCTGCATTGCAAAGTGGATTCTTAACCACTGGACCACGATGGAAGCCCTAATACTTTTTTAAAAAATAAAATAAAAATACAAAGTAGGATGTGACAAACCCCTTTATGTAAAGCACTAGGACATAAAGAGAATAATGGTATGACCATATTGTCAAGGAGTTTATAAATCCATAATAGCTGCTACCATTGATTGAATCCTAACTATGGTACAGGCGTGCCATTTAACACTCAAAGCAACCCAATGAGGTAGGTGTTCTAATTTGCAATTTACAGAATGAGGTTAAAAGGCGTGTCCAAGAGCATAGAATAAACAGGATTCAAGCTTAGATGCCTCCAGCTTCCAAGCCTGTGCTCGTTTCACTATACATTGTATCAATTGGGATCTAGCCAGGAAAATAAACAGGGCTTTCAGAGGAAGGGACATTTTTTTTTCCTTACAGAGGTTTAGTTACACAGATGAATGGAAGAGTGAAGAAACCAAATAGGGAATGGTGAAGCAGCCCAGAGATTTAGCAGAATCGAGAGGTCGTTACCCTTGTTATATGAGTGATTCTGGGAGAAGGCGATGTTACTAGAGCCCAGAAGCCTGGGCTGTCAGGCAGAGGAAGCTAGAACCACGGTGGGGACCTGCCCAAGGGAGAGCTGGGGCCAGGAAGGGAGGGGCTGTCCACCGGGACCCTGCCAGATTCCACAGGAAGCAGGGAAAGAAAGAGCAAGAACTCCCCTGGCTTCTCCCTTCCTCTGCTTCCAGTCTTTGCCGGTGCTTCGTATTGCTTTAACCTATCAAGAATCAAAGAACAAGAGAGCCTGCGCGAGCAGAGCCTGGGCAGGGTGGGGGTGGGCCTGAGACCAGGGCAAGCATGCTCTCTCCACCCGAAATGAAAAGAAATAGTATTTCATAGGGGGCTGGGCGGGCTATAGTCTGTGGGGTGGCAAAGAGACAGAAATGACTTAGCAGCTAAATAGAAACAACAAAGGATGAATGGCAATGATTTTAAGCACATTCAAAAGAAAGCGAAATTAATAGTGGCTGCAGTAGCAAGGGAGAGACCCCCCAGAAGGAGGAAGAGACACTGATTCTTAAAGAAAGGGAGAATTCCTGTAGGCAAATAAAAGAGAGAAGGCATTCTTGAAGAAGGAATCACTTAAGCATTTTCCTGCAGGTAAAGAATACTATTCAGTCTTTTAAAAAAATCTTTCTTCTCAGCAAAAACTATAATATATGTGCACATTGTCAAGAATAATGAAAACCAAACACGCGTACACACCATCCCGGCTTAGGAAGAAATACACCATCACCTGCAGTTTATCTTTCAAAATGTTAGTGGTTTAAAAAACACATATGCATACACATATCTGTGTATGTGTATATGATAACATTTACCATTTTAGCCATTTTTAAACTGTACCTTAAAAAAGTGTATATTCATACAATTCAGCGGCATTAATTACATTGACATTGTTGTGCAGCCATCACCACTGTCTATTTCTGGAGCTTTTCACCACTCCAGGAATCTCTGTAGTCATTAAGGAATAACTGTAGCCCTCGTCTCCACATGCCCTGTTAATTAATCTACTTTAAAATATATTTAGGGAGTTCCCTGGTACCCTACTGGTTAGGATTCCAGGCTTTCACTGCTGTGGCTTGGGTTCAGTCTCTGGTTGGGGAACTGAGATTCTGAAAGCCACATGGCACAGTCAAAATAATAATGATGATAGTAAAACATAGTTAAAAATAAGATGAATTAATGGATAGATGGAGGTAAATGGATGGATAAACATGGTAATAAAATGTCAAGAGATATATGGGCATGTATAATAAAATGCTAATACTAACATCACTTCATGGGAAATAGATGGGGAAACAGTGGAAACAGTGTCAGACTTTATTTTGGGGGGCTCCAAAATCACTGCAGATGGTGACTGCAGCCATGAAATTATAAGACGCTTACTCCTTGGAAGAAAAGTTATGGCCAACCTAGATAGCATATTCAAAAGCAGAGACATTACTTTGCCAACAAAGGTTCATCTAGTCAAGGCTATAGTTTTTCTTGTGGTCATGTATGGATGTGAGAGTTGGACTGTGAAGAAAGCTGAGCGCCGAAGAATTGATGCTTTTGAACTGTGGTGTTGGAGAAGACTCTTGAGAGTCCCTTGGACTGCAAGGAGATCCAACCAGTCCATTCTGAAGGAGATCAGCCCTGGGATTTCTTTGGAAGGAATGATGCTAAAGCTGAAACTCCAGTACCTTGGCCACCTCATGAGAAGAGCTGACTCATTGGAAAAGACTCTGATGCTGGAAGAGATTGGGGGCAGGAGGAGAAGGGGACGACCGAGGATGAGATGGCTGGATGGTGACTGTGAAGAAAGCTGAGCGCCGAAGAATTGATGCTTTTGAACTGTGGTGTTGGAGAAGACTCTTGAGAGTCCCTTGGACTGCAAGGAGATCCAACCAGTCCATTCTGAAGGAGATCAGCCCTGGGATTTCTTTGGAAGGAATGATGCTAAAGCTGAAACTCCAGTACCTTGGCCACCTCATGAGAAGAGCTGACTCATTGGAAAAGACTCTGATGCTGGAAGAGATTGGGGGCAGGAGGAGAAGGGGACGACCGAGGATGAGATGGCTGGATGGCATCACGGACTCAATGGACGTGAGTGAACTCTGGGAGATGGTGATGGACAGGGAGGTCTGGTGTGTTGCGATTCATGGGGTTGCAAAGAGTTGGACACGGCTGAGTGACTGAACTGAACTGAACTGAAAGATCTAGGAGGTGATGGATTTATAAATTTTTTTCAACTTTCTTTTATGTTTGAAATTTTTCTCAGTGAAATTGAGGGGAGGGGGTAGGGGATTTCATGCTTGGGCCTCAGCCCCAGACATTCTCATTTAATTGGTTGTGCTTGGGCCTGGACATCAGAAGTTTTCAACACTCTCTGAATGATTTCAGTGTGTATTGCCAGGGTTGAGGACCACTGCATTAAAAGCATGCTGTGGGATCCCAGAGCCAGGATGAGCAGAAATTAGCATGGGATGAGCAGGAGAGGTTCACATGGTAAGCATACTGGCGTGGTTTGCCATTCCCTCCTCCAGTGGATCGCGTTTTGTCAAAACTCTCCATCATGACCCGTCTGTCTTGGGTGACCCTACACAGGATGGCTCATAGCTTCATCGAGTTACTAAAGCCCCTTTGCCACAATGCAGCAGTGATCCATGAAGGGACGAGAGTGAAAGAGCTGGCTTAAAACCAAATATTAAAAAAACTAAGATCATAGCATCCAGCCCCATTACTTCATGGCACATAGAGGGGAGAAGGTGGAAGTAGTGACAGGTTTCCTCTTCTTGGGCTCTAAAATCACTGCTGATGGTGACTTTAGTCATGAAATCAGAAGATGTTTGCTTCTTGGCGGGAAAGCTATGACAGACCTAGACAATGTGCGGAAAAGCAGAGACATTACTCTGGCAACAAAGGTCCGTATAGTCAAGGCTATTGTCTTCCCAGTGGTCACGTACAGTTGTAAGAGCAGGACGATAAAGAAGGCAGAACACCAAAGAACTGATGCCTTTGAATTGTGGTGCTGGAGAAGACTCCTGAGAGTCCTTTGGCCAGCAAGGAGATCAAACTGGTCAATCCTAAGGAAAATCAACGCTGAATACTTACTGGAACGACTGATACTGAAGTCGAAACTCCAGTATTTTGGTGATCTGATGCAAACAGCTGACTCATTGGAAAAGTCCCTGATGCTGGAAGACTGAGAGCAGAAGAGGCGTCACAGGATGAGATGCCTGGATGGTACCACCGATGTAATGAACTTGGGCAAACTTTGGGAGATGGTGAGGGACAGAGAGGCTTGGTGTGCTGCAGTCCATGGGGTTGCAAAGAGTTGGGCAACTGAACAGCAACAAGCAGGAGAAGTGGAAAGAGAGGGGAAATTTCTGGATGCATAACAGAGGTGGGGCATCCAGGCAGAGCTCTTAAGTACTTTCTGTGGCTGGACAGCCAGATGGGCCGGTTCCATGTAAAGGAGGCAAAGCAGCTGCTCAGTGAGCCACTGAGAACGTGGGAGCAATCCGCGTTTTCTTGAGTTCTTTATATGGAACTAAGCAGTTTATGCAGGATTCCCCAGTGGCTCAGAGAGTAAAGCGCCTGCCCACAATGCGGGAGACCCGGGTTCGATCCCTGTGTTGGGAAGTTCCCCTGAAGAAGGAAATGGCAACCCACTCCAGTATTCTTTCCTGGAGAATCCCATGGATGGAAGAACCTGGGATAGAGTCAGACACGACTGAGCGAGCTCACTTCTTCACTTCACTTCAAGCAGTTTATACTTACACATTTATGTTTGCATGATTCATCTTTTGCAACATTTCCTACAGCTTTAACTAAAAGCTAAGGTACTTTTTAGCACGTGAGCCCCCTTTAGCCCTTAAGAAGTATAAGTTCCATTTTCAACACATGTAAACATACATTTTCGTGTTTTACTAACTCATCTTTAAACAATTTTCATGGAGGTGAAGAGATGAGTCTGTTGAAGCAAAAAGGAAATGTTGAAACCTGGGTGATCTTGGGCTCAGGAGTCAGGACAGGGAGAACAAGAGACAGCTAGTCCTGGGTAAGATAGGGACCGGCAAAGGAGTCTAGCTGTCAGGCCCAGATATTTAGCAACTTCAAAGAAGCTTCCCTACCCCAATTAATCAGTAATAATTGTCCCTCCCCAGAAAACCCATATCTGCACTACCCAGTTACAGTATGCCCTCTGCAGTAGTACAAATATTTCCTGTAACCTTTTCTCCACTCAGGTATTTTAAGTCTTATTCTGGAGGTTGTGGTGGTGTGGAAGGTTGTCTCCGGAGTAAATGATTCCAATCCATTTAACCATGTGAAAAAAGTCAGGAACACTAACATCTGATCCCTTGTCATGGGACCCTAGCCTGGCTCAGTACAGGTGCCAGCTGGAGGCAGATCAGGGCCCAAAGGCAGAGGCAGAATGGCATATGAGGAAGAAGACCAAAGGTCAGTCTCAGAGCAGCTGTATCACAGGTGAGATCTAAGGGGAAACTGCCAGACTAAAAGCAGGAAGCAAACAGAAGTTCAGGAGCCAGAGGAATGCAAGAACACACAGGGAAGGGGTATGCAAGACAGCAAGAGGATCAGGACTTTGGCTATGAATGAGGCTCATTCTTTTGGGAAACTCACCCCGTGGTGCTTGGGTGAGCAGAAGGAGTTAGGAAATGCGAGGTGGGACGATCTTTACAAACAAAACAAAGACAAAAAACCTACGAAAAATCAGACCGTGTTATCACATGGCCTATTAGCAGATGTTCATTCGGATGACCCTGAGCCACCCAGAAGAGGTTAAATGTGATGCCTCCCATTTAAAAAGGGAAGTGTAGAAAACATTTTGGAAAACACTGCAAATAATATGGCTAAAAAGAAAAAAAAAAAAAAGATGTCTTTTTTACCCTGGAAGGGTAACCTTCAGCTGCCAGGAAAATTCACATATGTGTAATCCCACACTGTCCCCATAAATCTAGGTAGCTATGGCAGTAATTCAGAAAAGTGGAGACATAGCTTTTTAAATTTAGATGCTTCTACTCTTCAACTTTAGGTGTCTCCACTTTCCCCAGCTAGGTGACAGCTATTTTCCTTTCTCTCTCATTGTGGACTCATAAGGTATATTAGCATTCTTATATAGCTCTGATCCTATGTAGAAATTTGGAACACTTTCAAGGAAGGACTACAAGGAGCTAGCATAATTCATGGGCTTATTCGCTATGTCTAGTGTGACTCTGTACTTGGTCCCTCTGCGTTCCATCACGGAGGAGGCAAGAGAATTGGAGGGGTTCGGGGGAGGTAGGAGAACAGAGCCCCGAGGCCATATGGAGTAGAAGAGAAGAGCCCTCGAGGAAAGAGGGGGCTGTGTCCAGAAGCAGAAGTATGGGAAAGAATGTCTGGCAGATACCTACCACAATCTATCAAGCTCTCATATGTAATAAGGGCAATAGCAGGGAACTTCCCCCTTGTTTGTCTATCTGTAAATGTGTCCCCCGCCCCGGCTTTCTATTGATGTGTCTCCTTTGTTGGGGAAAATATTTACAATTGCTGCCAAACTCTTGGTCTACCTTCTCTCCTACCCTGTTCTTACCCCCAGCCTGGAGTCTGCTTGGTGGAAATGTAGCATATAATGGGCCCAGAGTTAATCATCTGCAGGTTTCCCCTGATAAGTCACAGTGTGTTTGCTGCGCTCCTTCCAAGAGTCAACAGCAGCTGTGGGGATGTGCCGAGGGTGGCCTATGGCATTCAGAGCGCTGGCCCAGATGGGAGGCAGTGTGCTGCGGAGGCTATCTGAACACCACCATCTGGACTGCCTCCGTTGCCCTGAAGGCACTTGTCTGAGTCTCCAATGGACACAGCTTAGAGATGCCAAAAAACGAGCCAAATTTGCTGGATGGACAAATGGCCTGACGTCAGTGGAATTTGCTCATAATTTGGGCCTCATGTGTGATGTACTGTCTGAACTCAAAGGGCTATCAAAACACTCAGGGAGGAAGAGGAGAAGGAAAAAGAAAGAGTGGAGGAAAAGGAGGAGGAGGAAGAGGAATACGAAGTGTGAAAATAGGTAGATGAGAAGAAGGAGAAAGGAGATTAGGACACAGCCAGGACCTGTGGCAGGACAGGTTCAGCTTTGACTCCTGGGGCCAACAGTCCCTGTTAGTTTGTTGAAGGCATTGGTGCCAAATAAAACATGGCCTTTTAAAGCACTGAATTACGTGAGTGCAGAGCTGTTAAAATCAGTGTAGCAAAAATCCAGCTGGGTTTGGCCAGTGCCGCAAAGTACAGAACGATGATCACTTGTTCTGCCAAGACCCACGTGGTGGCCTGAGCAGAATTATTTGAATATATGTCCGTTCTTTAAAACAAGGAATGTTCTATTAAGAAATAGACATCTGTTGTTTCTGTTATTTTTTTCTTGCTCTAGGTCTAGAGACAGATTTATTAGGAAGCTTCCGAGCCTTTCAGTTGCATGGGTCCCTGGAAGTGCTGGGAGACTCTAGGAGTTTCAGATTGTTGTAGAAGGGGAGCAGAAGCCACCTAACCATCAAGAAGCATTTAAATATAAGCATTGCTGGGAACTGGCTAAACAGACCTCAGCAGAAAAGAACTGAATCGCTAACATTTCAGTAATTTTTTGCGACGTATTTCCTCATTCTAAACAAAGTTCACTTTCAAAAATTTTTGTATTTTCAAAAATACAAAATTTTGTATTTCAAAATGTATTTTGTATTTTAAAAATAGAAAAATTTTTGTATTATTTTTATTGAGGAAAGACTGAAAATTTTGAAGCTTCAGCTTCACAAAACCTGAATCTGTCCCTGTCTGCTTCCATTGCTTTTCTACTGGTCACCACACCTTAATTAGTCTTTGTGGAAAGGCCATACTAGTCATCCAGTGGTTATGCACAGATCCAGGCCTAGACAAAAAGAGAGGAAGTGATTTGTTTAGGAATAAGCATATGATCCAATTTGGGCCAATCAGAATCGAGGCCAGACTTTTTCTCTTTTGTTGGCTGCATCAGGTCTGTAGCTTCGGCATGTGGGATCTAGTTCCCTGACCAGGGATCCACTCTGGGCCTCTGCACTGAGAGTATGGAGTCTTAGCCACTGGACCACAAGCAAAGTCCCTTGCTAGATCTTTCTACCTTGGTTGTTAAGTTGTGGAAATGAAAGTCTGACATTACATTTTGCTTCTACAAAATGAACTTGCCTGAGAATAAAATTAGTAGATACAGGCATAGCTGAAAAATTCAAAAGAAGCCAAGTCTTCATCAATTCAGTTCAGTCACTCAGTCGCGTCTGACTCTGCAAGTCCATGGACTGCAGCACACCAGGCTTCCCTGTCCATCAGCAACCCCCAGAGCTTGCCCAAACTCAGGTTCATCAAGTTGGTGATGCCATCCAACCATCTCATCCTCTGTCATCCCCATCTCCTGCCTTCAGTCTTTCCCAGCATCAGCTTTTTTTCCAGTGAATCAGTTCTTCACATCAGGTGGCCAAAGTATTGGACCTTCAGCTTCAGTATCAATCCTTCTAATGAATATTCAGGACTGATTTCCTTTAGGATGGACTGGTTTGATCTCCTTGCAGTCCAAGGGATTCTTAAGAGTCTTCTTATATTCCTTTCCCAATTTGGTTTTGCCCCTGAAACCAACTATATTGAAGCTAGTATACATAACCTTGGGTTTTTCCGATAGACAAGTTAATTAAGCCCTCTTTTTTGCTGCAGCTAGTTAGAGGTGGGTTTCTGTCATTTGTATATGAAAGAGTCTTGACTAATACAGGTCCCATTGTACTAGAAAAAAAAAATTACTAGTTCAGAAGATGGTTCTTTACTGTATTTGCCTCTTTTCCCTTCCAGCTTTATTAAGATATAATTGACATAGATCATTGGGTCACAATTTGATACAAGTACCTCAAGTGAAATGATTCCTACAATATGGTTAGTTACATTCACCACCTCAAATAATTACAATTTTTTATATTTGCCACTTAATAGTTATAATAATAGATAATGCTTATTGATCATTCTTATTAAGGGCTTATGTATCCTACTGAGGTACGCACTATTCTTATCAAACCCATTTCACTAAAGAGGAATCTGAGGCACAGAGAAGTTAAGTGATTTGTCCAATTGGCCCACTATCATTAAAACAAATATCTCAGACTTCAAGCTATGTTGACCTAGTCCTTTAGTTTTTTCAGCAAATATTTGTTGAGGACCTACTAGGCATGGGGATTTAGGGATAGTATGACAGGGTTCTTTCCTAAAGCCTTCAAAGTATTGGAAGGAGGTTGGATAGGAGACAAGGTCAACAATTCCCATGAATGAAGTGACGTGGAGTCACAGTCGAGGGAGGTGCCAACTCACGGAAGGGCGTAGGGAGGGTTGTTAATGAAGAATGGCAGATGAGGTGCAAGGAAAACAGGTCTTGAGGTGCCAGCAGGAATTACCAGGCAGAGAAGAGGATTCCAAGCAGAATGGAACAGTATGTTCAAGGCTAGAAATGCAATAAAGGACATGATTTGTTTGGGAAATAGCAAGAATTTTGTTGTGGCAGAAGACAGTTTTTGAGAGAGAGTGATGAGAGATGAATCTAAAAAGTTAGAGGCCAACTCATAAAATTCTATGAGGAGGAAGGTTGGATTTATCCAGTATTCCTAGGGATCCACTGAAAGATCTCAAGCAGAGAGTGACATGATTACATTTATATTTCAGACAGATCACATTAGGCAACAGTGTTACTGCCTTGTCGTCATCAGTCCCTTTCGTGCAGCACTGCTCTTTGAGTTTGAGGTTCTTCAGGTTAATCTAAATTTTAGCTTCCACGACCACTGCTGTTGTCATATTTCTCTTTCTCAGTGAGCAATCAGTGCACCCTGAAGGTTCCTTCACCAATCTGCCAGGGTTACAGCATCCTTTCAGAGAAACAATTCCCAGCCATCTGTGGAGAGGTATATCACTTTCACTTGATGTGTGTTTTCTTAACACATATGTATATCTTTGTGATACACTGCCCTCTGGCCCTGAGATTCTGATAGACCTAAGATTTGGGGAGATGCATGGGGGTTGATTGGAGAGACTAGCATCTTGAAAAAGTTCATTCTTTTAAAGAATGGGGGGATGGGGGCACTTCCCTGATAGTCCAGTGGTTTAGAATCCACCTTGCAATGCAGGGATCCCTGATTGGAGAACTAAGATCCCACAGGCTGTGGAGCAATTAAGCCCATGTGCTGCAAATACTGAACCCTTGTGCTCCAGGAACCACAGCTAGACAGTCCATGAACCACAGTGAAAGATTACGTATGATGCACCAAAGCTCCCTTGTGCTGCAACTAAGACCTGATACAGCCAAAGAAAAAGAAGAATGGGGATCTGGCCAGGAATAAGTGTCTAATAAGCTCTCAGTTCTGTGGTTCTAATTAAAACACTACAAAATCTTCATGACTATATTAATAATGATAACCCTGGCAGATGGTTCAGTGGTAGCCCCCCAAAACTTATGTCTGTGTCCTTGTATCTGGCCCCCTGATTTGGAAAGAGTCTTTGCAGTTGTAATTAAGGATATTGAAATGAGATCAGCCTGATGAATGTCCTCATAAGAGACAGAAGAGAAGAAGAAAGGGACCAAGAAGAAGGAAGAGGTTGAAGCGACTTAGCACAAGCCGAAGAACGCCTGGAACCTCCAGGAGCTGAAAGAAGAAAGGAAGTCTTCTACCCCAGAGCCTTCAGAAGTGTGGCCCTGCCGACACCTTGATTTCAGACTTCTGGCCTCCAGAATGATGAGAAAATAAGGAGCTGGTGGTTGTTTTACCACCAGGTTCATAATCATTTGTTACAGCATGCTTAGGAAACTTGGACAGCTTCTTTCTAAGAAGCTGTACGTGGAAGTCAATTTTCAGAGGGAAGACAAGTTTCAAAACTACCATTCTATGAATGAAGTGAAGTGAAGTTGCTCAGTCGTGCCTGACTGTTTGCGACCCCATGGACAGTAGCCTGCACCAAGCTCCTCTGTCCATGGGATTTTCTAGGCAAGAGTACTGGAGTGAGTTGCCGTTTCCTTCTCCAGGGAATCTTCCCTAGCCAGGGATCGAACCCAGGTCTCCCACATTGTAGACAAATGCTTTACTGTCTGAGCTAAATGGTAGAATGCAAATGAATTTGGGCAAGTTAACAACCTCTCTGAGCCAATTTTCTCCACCTAAAAGCATGGAAATAGTAATCATGTCATCACAGAGTGTTTAGATCAGAAGTCCCCAACCTTTTTGGCATCAGGCACCAGTTTCATGGAAGACAATTTTTCAATGGACCTAGGTGGGGGTGGGCGAGGGGGTTGTTTTTAAGATGACTCAAGTGCATTACATTTACTGTGTGTTTTATTTCTATGACTTATTACATCGGCTCCATTTCATATCATCAGGCATTAGTTCTCAGAGGTTGGGGACCCCTGGTTTAGATTATTAAATGAAATAAATGATACCCAGCACCCAATTAGCAAAAACAAACCAACACAGGTGCTCAAAGATTTATCCATTGAGAACAGGACCCAACACATACTACACAGACATCCTGGTGAAACAAGGTCTCTCAGGAGAGAGCCGAGAAGGTTCGCACGCAGAGGCCTGGCCTATGTCAGTCACGTTTGCACGTAACCACTTAGACCCATCTGGTGTCAGCTCTTGCTCTCACCAGCTAACCACTGCCCTCTCCCTCAACCTTCTCTACTTCCTGTTTACGTAGATTGCTGCTTCCTGGCCAAGGGAACTGAACAGTTTCAGCCAGACTGCTTTTCCTCTGGACCTATGCCAAGACTACCTTCTCTGCTTTCCTTCTTTTCATTCTGCTTTCTTCTTGTTTTAGAAGCCGTCACATTAATGAGGACAGATTGCTTGCGGCTCTGAGCAATCCACAGCAAAGCAGTTGCTCCTCTTCCTGGCTGTTGGACTGAATCAGATGGACATGAGAAAAAAACACAGCAGGAATGACGTGGCCATGAAGAAACTGGTCCAGCCCTGCTTGCCTCAGCCTCTTCAGGCTGTTGATACTCAGGCTTTTTTCATTCAGCTGTGCTGGTCACAATGCCTCCACTCCCAAGCCTAGCCCTGACCTGTTTGTGTGAAGCCATCCTGACCACAGCTGGCAGGACAGCAGTGAGTCGAACTTAACCAGAACACCAGGGTGGGAGGCTGCCGAGAGAATCTTATTTGCGATTCTCAATGTAAAATAAATGTCTATATCATCTGAGAGGCTCTTTCAAAACAAAAAACAAACATTTTAAACTGGAGGATAGGCATGCATATTTTAGGGGGGAAAATAGGCAGGTGAAAATGATTTCCCCCACAACTCCAGGTTATCATTCTTTTTAAAAAATTAATTTATTTTTGACTGCACCAAGTTTTTGTTGTTGTGTGCAGGCTTTTCTCTAGCTGCAGTGAGTGGGGGCAACTTTCTTGTTGCAATGTGAGCTTCTCACTGTGGTGGCTTCTCTTGCTGCGGAGCGTGGGCTCCAGGGGGCTCAGTCTTCAGTAGTTGCGGCACGTTGGCTTAGTTGCCCTGCAGCATGTGGAATCTTCCTAGATCAGGAATTGAAACCATATCCCCTGCATTGGCAGACAGATTCTTATCCACTGGACCATCAAGGAAGTCCAGGTTTATCATTTTTAACACAGGAGATGAGAATATGGACTCTCATCTGACTGGATTCAAATTTTTAGCTTTGCCACCGATGAGCTGTGTGACATTGCACATGTTAACTTCGTTGTGCCTCAATTTCCTTTTCTGCAAAATAGCAGTAATAAGACCTCCCTTCACCCATAGAAAAGGAATAAATGAGTTAACAAGTTAAAAGCACTTAGGCTCTATAAGTGTTTGCTAGTGGGAAGTAAAAAGAGGAAGTTGATAGAGTATGAAATGCTTTAATGAGTTATTTGGAGATGGTGCAGGTAGAGAAGATGGTGGAGTTCAGTGTACGATAGTGGAAGTGGAGGTAGCGGAAGCTGAACAGAAGACTGTCATTGGAAGGAGAAAGTCTGGAGTAGTAGTGAAGCAAGTACTGTCTGGAACTAGAGTGCCTGAATTGAGATCCTGCTTTCTCTACTCAATAGCAGAACAACCACCAGCAGATCTGTTTCCTCATCTATAAAATGGAGATGGTAATAACAGTGACCAGTCTTGTAGGACTGTCATGGAATTCAGTGAGTTAATACAGGATATGTTCATTTCTTAGGCTAGTGCTTGGCACAGAGCAAGTGTTAACTCTTATCCTTAATGTTTTAACTGGAGATGAGAAGGTCAAAGAACTGAGGGGCCAATTGTTAGCTGGACACTGGCATCATCTGAGATGATGGCAAGGTTTGAGGTAAACAAGAACACCGTGAGCCTGTTCACATGGATGAGTGTTCAATAAACAAGTTAGATGACTAGGAGGCTGGTAATAAATCTGTAAGGTGGAGGAGCATGACCATAGCCAAATGCAGTAGCCTCCAAGGGGCTGAGTCTTTCACAAGAGTGTGGAAACGCTTACAGGGAGCAAAGAGGACCCTAACATCATATCCTGGCCCTGAAATGAGCAAATAAATGAAGGCCAAGAGGTAGAGGGAGCTGTCAGAGAAGAGGCTGAGGCTATAGGAGAGTTTCCTGCCTAGGGAGGGACAGTCCAGATGGAGTGAGAGGAGTAGAGAAGGTGGAGAAAGAAGGGGGGGGGCGGGGAGCGGATCACATTTGCTATGCATCACATTGAAAGCTCTATGGACCTTAAATGGTCCTTAGCTGGACCTAAACAGACCAACTCTGTTCACTAGAATGTCAAGCAGTCATGAAAATGTTTTGTATCTCCACTGTCTGATACAGTAGGCCTATGTGGCTACTGAGCCCTTGAAATGAAGCCTGTGTAATCAGTGTTCTTCAACAATCACTGAGGGATTGGAAGATGCAGAATCCCAGGCCCCACTTTCACACACTGAATTAGAATCTCTGCAGTTTGGCCCAAGGCTTTATCCCAGAGATCCCCAGGTAGACAGCCAAGTTTAGACTGTGCTGCAAGATCTAAGGAGGCTGGAAAAAATGGGAATCCTTGTGGGTTAAATGGCTATTATACAAGGTCTGATCTGAGAAGTTTTAAAGCTTTTATTCTGAGTGACTCTAATACTTTTTACTTTGAAACTATTGGCTTGGTTGATATAAGAAAATTTAAAACTAAAAGAACATAACAGTAGAGAAAACCGTATTATGTTAAAGGTTAATACATACTAGTGTTCCTATTGACTGGCAGGTTTTTACCACTAGCACCACCCTGGGTTGGGAAGTGCCACCATGAAGGAGGGCATTGCAACCACTCCAGTATTCCTGCCTAGAGAATTCCATGGACAGAGGAGCCTGGCGGGCTCCTGTCCACAGGGTTGCAAAGAGTCAGAGACAACTGAAGCGAGACACGCATGCATGCCCTAGGGTTTCTATTAGGGAAGAATTAACTGCTTAAGAAGAAATATTTTGATAACTGCTAGAATCCAAAAGTGAGAGTGGAAACCCTTTCTGTGTAAAAGAGAAGGTGAATTTGAGATTTGGAGGGCTGCCTGGGATGGGAAAAATTAGAGAAGAGAAAGAAGAAGGGAAAGAAGTTATGCAGGGTGGTGATAGGCTAAACTCATACAATGTAACAGCACCCCTCCCCCACACACACACCAAAAGAAGTCAAATATAGTTCCCCAAATTACAGATACTCATTGAGCATGTTATTTGACCTCTCTGTGCCTCAGTTTCATCCTCTGTAAAACAATGGTAATATTGCTTACCACTTTGTAAAACCTACGGACATTTTGGTTGGGGTTAACTGTTGAGCTTACAGCTCAGCATTCAGAAAACTAAGATCATGGCATCTGGTCCCATCACTTCATGGCAAATAGATGGGGAAACAGAGGAAACAGTGTCAGACTTTATTTTTTTTGGCTCCAAAATCACTGCAGATGGTGATTGCAGCCATGAAATTAAAAGATGCTTATTCCTTGGAAGGAAAGTTATGACCAACCTGGATAGTATATTCAAAAGCAGAGGCATTACTTTGTCAACAAAGGTCCGTCTAGTCACGGCTATGGTTTTTCCAGTAGTCATGTATGAATGTGAGAGTTGGACTGTGAAGAAAGCTGAGCAATGAAGAATTGATGCCTTTGAACTGTGGTGTTGTAGAAGACTCTTGAGAGTCCCTTGGACTGCAAGGAGATGCAACCAGTCCATTCTGAAGGAGATCAGTCCTGGGTATTCATTGGAAGGACTGATGCTGAAGCTGAAACTCCAGTATTTTGGCCACCTCATGGGAAGAGTTGACTCATTGGAAAAGACTCTGATGCTGGGAGGGATTAGGGGCAGGAGGAGAAGGGGACAACAGAGGATGAGATGGCTGGATGGCATCACCGACTTGATGGACATGAGTTTGGGTGAACTCCAGGAGTTGGTGTTAGATAGGGAGGCCTGGCGTGCTGCAGTCATGGGGTTGCAAAGAGTCAGACACGACTGAGCGACTGAACTGAACTGACTGAACCGGTGAAAGCACTGTGTTTTCTAGCTCTTGGGAAAACAGATAGGTAAATTAGAACCAGTACGATTAAATACAGACACCTGGGGGCAGAATCAAGAGACTACTAGCTTCTGAAAATTCCCCCGAATCTGAGGAAAGTTGTGTGTTATCCCACAGTGTAGAATCAAGTGATTGAGGTCATTTCATTGGGCTCATTAATCAAGGAGGCCTCAGCTTTCATCTGGGTCACAGCAGGAAAGAAAGCAAAACATAAAATGGCCTGTGGCTCCTGCTAGTAGAATTCCCTGAACTTTAGGCTGGTTGCATGAGTCACCATCCACTCACAGACCTCTCTGCTTATCTAGCAGTTATCTGGGGCTGGTCTGTTTTTGTTTTTGTTTTAATTGGAGTATAATTGCTTTACAATATTGTGTTAGTCTCTGCTGTACAACAAGGTGAATCAGCTACACATATACATAAATCCCCTCTCTCTTGAACCTCCCTCCCGCCCCACCCCACCCCGACCCTATCCTCCAGGTCATCACAGTCTGTTTGCCGTCCTGGGTTTTCACCATCTTCTCTTCATCACCGGAATGCTCTGGTCACTTCTGACCTCAGCTCTTATCATCCCCCAACAAAGGATGTCACAAGAAAGTATGTAGATAAGTGCTCTCATCCTAGAGTCTAAGAATTTAGGGAAGGGAGTCAGCAGTGTGGCCCTTGGAGGTTAGGTGTCTGATTTGCCCTTGAAGGAGGCCAGATTAGGCAGGCAAGGCCTTAGGCAAAAGTGGGGCCCAGACAGGAAGAACAGTTTTGGGGAGCAGAGGTGTAGACTTGCCCAGACAGTTGGAATATAACCAGGACAGAGGGGAAAAGCAAATATATTCCAGGAATATATGTCAGCGATTGAACCTTAGAAGTCAAATCCACATTAAGTTCAAGGAATAAGGGATGGTCAAATATGGAAGAAGGGGTCCAATTTCAGAAGCAACCAAATATAGGAACACAGCAAAGACAGGGCTAAGGCAGGAATGTCCGAAAGGAATGGGCTTTCTAGCCATAGTGCTAGGCTACCTGTGGTTAAGTTAACCTCTCCTCAGTGAAGGACAGAGGTTGCCTTGCAAGTGGAATCATACCTTTTTATGTGCATGTGGTAAGATACACGTAAGAGTTACTACTTTAACTATTTTTAGTGTGTGTTCAGTGGCATTGAGTTCATTCATAATCTAGTGCAATATCACCAGTCTATCCTCAGAGCTTTTGCATCATGCTTTATTGACTATGCCAAAGGCTTTGACTGTGTGGATCACAATAAACTGTGGAAAATTCTGAGAGAGATGGGAATACCAGGTCACCTAATCTGCCTCTTGAGAAATCTGTATGCAGATCAGGAAGCAACAGTTAGAAATGGACCTGGAACAACAGACTGGTTCCAAATAGGAAAAGGAGTATGTCAAGGCTGTATATTGTCACCCTGCTTATTTAACTTATACACAGAGTACATCATGAGAAACGCTGAGCTAGAAGAAGCACAAGCTAGAATCAAGATTGCCAGAGAAATATTAATAACCTAAGATATGCAGAGGATACCACCCTTATGGCAGAAATTTAAGAAAAACTAAAGACACTCTTGATGAAAGTGAAAGAGGAGAGTGAAAAAGTTGGCTTAAAGCTCAACATTCAGAAAACTAAGATCATGGCATCTGGTCTCATCACTTCATGGCAAACAGATGGGGAAACAGTGGCTGACTTTATTTTGGGGGGCTCTAAAATTACTGCAGATGGTGACTGCAGCCATGAAATTAAAGGACACTTACTCCTTGGAGGGAAAGTTATGATCAACCTAGATAGCATATTAAAAAGCAGAGACATTACTTTGCCAACACAGGTGCATCTAGTCAAGGCTATGGTTTTTCCAATGGTCATGTATGGATGTGAGAATTGGACTATAAAGAAAGCTGAGTGCCAAAATATTGATAGTTTTGAACTGTGGTGTTGGAGAAGACTCTTGAGAGTCCCTTGGACTGCAAGGAGATCCAACCAATCCATCCTAAAAGAGATCAGTCTGAGTGTTCATTGGAAGGACTGATGTTGAAGCTGAAACTCCAATACTTTGGCTACCTGATATGAAGAGCTAACTCATTTGAAAAGACCCAGATGCTGGGAAAGACTGAAGGTGAGACGAGAAGGGGACAACAGAGGATGAGATGATTGGATTGCATCACCGACTCAATGGATATGACTTTAGGTGAACTCCAGGAGTTGGTGATGGACAGGGAGGCCTGGTGTGCTGCGGTCCATGAGGTCACAAAGAGTCAGACAGTACTGAGCGACTGAACTGAACTGAACTGAATCTGAAACTTTGTATGCATTAAACAAAACTCCCCATTTCCTGCTCCCTCTTACCCCTTGTAGCCACTGTTCTACTTTCTGTTTCTATGAATTTCACGCATCTGTGCTGCATGCTAACTCGGATCAGTCATGTCCAACTCTGTGCAACCCTACGGACTATAGCCATCAGGCTCCTCTGTCCATGGTGTTTTCCAGGCTAGAATACTGGAGTGGGTTGCCATGACCTCCTCCAGGGGATCTTCCTGACCCAGGGTTTGAAACCACATTTCTAATGTCTCTTGCATTGACAGGCGGGCTCTTTAAAGACACTAGCACAACCTAGGAAGCACCGCTCATCCAGTACTTCAAATAACTGGAATGATACAATATTTTTCCTTTTATGCCTGGTTTATGAAACATATTTTTAAAATATCCCCTCAAAGTTCCTAAAGAACATGTCATACATGCCTCGGGTCATGTCTCAACTAGATCTGCAAGTAAACCAACCACCAGCCACTTATCCACCACTGGTTCTGATTTTCCTTTTGAGGGAGTTGAGTGCAGTCAAGAGGAAGGCACCTACCTTCTCACTTTCCATTGTGTTTGCTGGTGCTGCCAATTTGCCTCCTCTGTCCCCCATCCTTGACCACTACTCCCAGTGTTAGCTCTGTTTAATTGCACCACAGCCCTCTTTAACCCCAAAGTGGAATGAAATTGCTGTTCTAAAGAGTGAAACGTTTTTCAGCAAACCTTAGGTAGTCTGGCATCTAAACAAGTGGGTCTCACTTGTTTCTCACTCTGTGATACCATCTACCTCAGCCTCTCTCACCTGCCTGGTGTATGCCCAGAGATATCCCCTTCTGCTCCCCACTAGCTCTCTGCTCTCACCTACATCCTGCTCTGCTTTCCCAGCACCTCTGCCCGCCCCTGGGATTAGGGCCTATTTCATCATTCCCTTTCTAATCAAAGTTATCATCCATCTGTCTAGGGTCTCGATCAATAGTTCCCATGGTCGTTATTATCCTTTATCCTGGAAGGTCTAAGAGTCTTCATGTAGGACTTCCGTGGTGCACAGTAGTTAAGAGTCCATCTGCCAATGCAAAGGACACAGGTTCAGTCCTGGTTCAGGAAGATCCCACATACTCAGGGCCACGAAGCCCATGCCCCTCAGCTACTGAGCTTGTGCTCTAAAACCCACGAGTGGCAACTACTGAACCCAGTGCTGCAGCTTCTAAGTGCATACACCCTAGAGCCCATGATCCACAATCAGAGATACCCAAGCACCACGACTAGAGAGTAGCACCTGATCACCAGAACTAGAGAAAGCCCGTGCACAGCCATGATGATCCAGCACAAAGATAAATACACACATAAATATAATAAATAAACTATAAAAATTTGTAAAAAGCCTTCATGCAATCAGACCCCTGGTGGCAGCACTGACCTCCCAGAACTCTCAAGGTAACATGCAGTCGAGCCTCACCATGACCCTTGGAACTCATGAATTTTATTTTTGAAAGAGATAAAGGAGGGGCAAGTTGAAGAGTATGGTTCAATGACCAGACACTGTCAGAGGGCTTTGCTGAAAGGCTATTGCCAACTATAGAAGGTCAAAAACTATCCTTGGGGTCTGAAAGTGAACACTGAACAGGAGGAAAGTATATTTTGCTTTGACAAAATCAGATCCTAATTGCTTCGTCTACAGGTGGGTGACCTTCGAAAATTATTTAATCTGGATAACCCACAGTTTTCTTATTTGCAAAATTGAAAACTATAGTACAAAGCATACAGGGTCTATCCTATACGGATTCATATTGGCTGTGAGAAACAGAAATACAATATCAATAGTTTCAACAATATTCTTTTATATTTCTTTCACACCAAAGTCCTGAAGTAGAAACTCCAGAGGTGTTCCACAGTGTCCTCAGGGACCGAGGGCCACCTCACTGCTCTCCATACCTTCTGTGTGGCCTCATGGTCCTCAATTGTGACTAGACTGGCAACCATTGCATCTGTCTTCCATGAAGCAGGCTGGACAAAGGGATGAAGAAAGGGTAAAGGGCATGTACCATGTGTCTTTTGAAGAAAATTGCAGAAGCTGCCATACAATATTTCTGCTTACATCTCATTGACAAGAATGTAGTCACATAATCACATCTAAGCTGCAAGGGAGGCTGGGAAATTCCAGGCAGCCTTGTGCATAGTTAAAAATCAGGAATCCTATGGCCATGAATGAGGAACAAGGTGGGTTTGGACAGGGGGCATTCTGAGGCTCTGTTACATGAGTTACTTATTGTAAAGATTAATGTACTCCATCAATAAATGTTGGCTGTTTTTAATAGACTTCCTTGAGGGATTGCTAAGGAGTAACTCAGGGAAGCAGAAATAAGAGTGTCCCCAAATGAAGGAGCTTCCCAGGTAGCTCATACGGTACAGTATCTGCCTGCAATGCAGAGACCTGGGTTTGATCCCTGGGTCAGGAAGATCCCCACATGAAGAGTAGATATACCTTTCATTTTACCCTTTGTTAAGATAATGACTCACCCAGACATTGTAGCCTATGAGGTGCTAACTTAAATTTTTCAAAGTTGTTATCTCCTTTATTTTATAGGGCTCTGCTCACTTTTAAAGTATCTTATTGACTCACTTTGAGCCAACCAGTGTCACGTCTAGGCAGACTTGTCTGCCTAGATATATCAATATCAAAAGATCAAAGATTTTGTAAAAGATTTTCAAAAGACCTGGATCCAATTCCTGTTGGGGAAGATCCTCTGGAGAAGGAAATACAACCCACTCCTATATTCTTGCCTGGTGAATCCCATGGACAGAGGAGCCTGCAAGCTATATAGCCTTGGGGTCATAAGAGTTGGACACAACTTAGCGACTAAACCACCACCACTACATTCCTCCCAAAGCCTCTGATCACATTCAATGGATGATCAAGGTCTGGAAGAATTGATTGATTAGCTGGGCACAACCAGGACAGAATTCTGGAACTGTAGGGATGTTGTCGAAGTCAGATTCCAGTCTTGTAGCCTTTAAGAGTCTATGTTAGCAGAACTACTTCCCATCTTTTCCTGTTGAAATATTACATTGATCCCAATATATAAAACTGTAACAGTAGAGCTGGTCTGATTAAAGGTGGGGAGAGCCCAAAACCCAGTCCACCCTTCTTGCCTCTTACCAAACACCTTCAATCCTTACACGTGGAGTCCCTGGGTATCTCCAAGAAGCTCCAGGGCTTGTTCCACTAACCTCAGTTTGAATGTCCTTATTCTGATCCATTCTCTTGCTTTAAGAGCTGGTCATGTGAAAGGGAAAGGAAAAAGTTTTTAGAGTCAGACAGCCCAGGTGTCACACGTTGAGATATTACTAGTTGTGTGACTCTTGGGCCTCAATTTTCACATTTGTAAAACGAAGTTGATAAAAGCTGCTTTCCTGCTTTCTAATAAGATTTAAAGTGAGTTTATGAATATACAGTTCCCAGCTCAGAAGAGCTTCTCAATAAATGCTAGCTCCATTCTTCTTTTCCCTCTCCTTAAGGTAGGATGATACTAGCACATCTTTAACATAGTTTAACGTCTTTTCCCCACCACACTGAGCTCTGTGCGTGTAGATGAGTATGCTTTTATGCATGCGTCTAGAAACATACAGGTCACCACAGGAGAGTTTTCAGTACTGGCAGCTAACGATTACTGTAGTGTGTGAAAACTGTCCTCAGGCTTTAATTAAGTTAATAAAAGTGCTATCAGATTCAGACTGGGATAGTATAGAATGAACGAGTCGGCTTCTTACATTTTTTTTTTCCCACAACATGTGGCATGTGGAATCTTAATTCCTCTACAAGGGGCTGAACCTGTGGCCCCTTCAGTGGAAGCAGGGTCTGAGCCACTGGATCACCCGTGGAGTAGTCTTAACTACTAGGCTACCACTGGAAATCCCTATTTGAAAATATTAATCAAAAAAATTTAATCTATTAATATTAGCCTGGCTATCACAATAAAGAATATGAATGTTTTTGAAGAAATAAAGAATAATTTCTCCTACCCACCTATTTGGGTAGAGCAGCCAGAGCACCCTCATGCTCAGTATAAGGCACTTTGGATCTTTTTATATAAAAGTGAAGGGGAGGGACCGTCAGGCTAGAGACCAGCACCTTAGTATGGGGTTCATGAATCCCAGCACAAAGGGGATGGCTCAGGCCTGGCATCCAAGGGAGCTTACTCATTCTAGAATCAGAGAGCAGGGCACAGTGAGTAATGGTTGTTGAAGGCAGAATGATGGCCCCCAAAGACATCCACATGCTATCTCTGGAACCTATGGATATGTAACATGACATGACAAGTGGGAATTCTGGAATTAAGGCAAGATTGCACATGGAATTAAGGTTGCTAATTGGCTGACCTTAAAATAAGGAGATTATCTTGTATTACTCAGATGGGCCCAATGTAAGCATAGGGTCTTGAGTGTGGAAGAGGAAGAATCAGAAGAACATATGTTGATGGAAGCAGAGGTTGGAACATTTCAGTGTGAAGACTCAACCTGCCATTGCTGGCTTTAAAGGCGGAAGGGGGCCATGAATCAAGACCTGCAGGTGGTCTTTAGAAGCTGGAAAAGGCAAGGAAACATTGCCCCCTCTAAGGCCTCTAGAAAGGAAGAAAACTCTGCTGACACCTTGATTTTAGCCCAGTGAGATCTATTTTGGTTTTCTAAACTGCAGAACTCTAAGGTAATAAATTTGTGTTGTTGAAGCCACCAAGGTTGTAATAATTCGATACAGAAGCAGTTGGAAACTAATACACTGGGTGATGGGCAAACCCTGGGAGATTACACAAGGTAGTGGTAGGCGGGAGCCCAGCTGTGGGAAACAAATATCACAGAAGCTGGGGGGGTGAAGCCCAGTGTTGTCAAGGCTTACAATAGCTTAACAGCCGTCTCTCTGGGTCATTGATTCATTTCTTGGGTAAGTTGGAGATGGCAACTCCTTACCCCTTCAAGCCTGCTGAAGTAGGACAAGAGGAAATATGGGCACACTTTCCCAAAGTGAGCCTTTTTAAATCAGTCACCCAGTGATCTCAGGAATGAATGATCTCCAGAGGCCCCGCTCTGGCCCCTGCTGGGCAATCCTGTGGGTGTCCTGACACTTCCACAGTCAGCACTGCTGCTCAGATCCAGGCTTACACGCCCCTGTGAGTACCTGCCTTCCTCTCACAGATTCTTCAAGGTTCTGTATATTTTGCTTTCATCCTCAGAGCTGAGAAGAAAAGGAAATATCTCACCAGGTGCAAGAAAATACCACAAGATGATAGTATTGTGAATAATAGCAATAGATAACATTTGAGTTTCCTAAGCACGCTTCACAAAAACATCATAGACTTCACTTCTTTTAATGATTGTGAGAATCATAATCTGATAGAGTGCATACCATTCATATCTGCATCTTATACATAAAAGAACTAAAAACCAGAGAGATTAAAGAGCCTGCCCCAAACCACAGACCTAGAACATGGTAACTCAGTGCAGTTTTACTCCAAAGCCCTGTCCTCAAAGGCCTTGAGTACCACACTCCTCCAGAACCTACTGCAGAGTGGGAAGCCCCAGCTTCCTGTGGTCCTCCCAATACCAGGGCAGAGATTTTGACTGAAAACCACTTCCAATAATAAAATAATACACCTGGTTCAGATATCTAATGTTCTTTCAAGTCTAACTCTCATTCCACACTGGTGCACTGAGCGACTCTCCCTTCCTAAGTTCCCAGTCAAATATATCCATGTCTCCCCAGGCTAACTTCCTTTTCCCTATTTCCTCACAAACCACATCTGCTATGACTTGTGTGTGAGAGAAAGCAAAAAGGAGCTGGGGTGAGGAAGATGAATTGGGCTGGGCAGGAGAGGGCTAAGAGTCCTGAGCCCTGTGTGAGAATGGGCAACACTGGTGCCCACAGACTAGAAGCTGAAGGCTGGAGTCCTTTAGTTCAGAGTTAAGACGAGCTCCCAGCTTAGGCAGCTGACCCCATGCCTCCTCTTCCCTGTACGCCTAGACCCTATTCCTGCTTGGGTTTCCCAGATCCATCTTACCAGAGGTAAAGAGGTAAGCCATAGGAGAGAACACGAAGAGATGAAGAAAAGAGGCAGAGAGATTCAGTCAAATGCTTCTCTATTCGGTTTCACGTTCAGTTTCTTGACTCAGTTCAGTTCAGTCGCTCAGTCGTGTCCGACTCTGCAAGCCCATGAAACACAGCACGCAAGCCCTCCCTGTCCATCACTGACTCCTGGAGTTCACTCAGATTCACGTCCATTGAGTCCATGATGCCATCCAGCCATCTCATCCTCTGTTGTCCCCTTCTCCTCCTGCCCCCAATCCCTCCCAGCATCAAAGTCTTTTCCAATGAGTCAACTCTTCGCACGAGGTGGCCAAAGTACTGGAGTTTCAGCTGTAGCATCATTCCTTCCAAAGAAATCCCAGGGCTGATCTCCCTCACAATGGACTGTTTGGATCTCCTTGCAGTCCAAGAGGCCCTCAAGAGTCTTCTCCAACACCACAGTTCAAAAGCATCAATTCTTTGGTGCTCAGCCTTCTTCACAGTCCAACTCTCGCAGCCATACATGACCACAGGAAAAACCATAGCCTTGACTAGATGGACCTTTGTTGGCAAAGTAATGTCTCTGCTTTTGAATATGCTGTCTAGGTTGGTCATAAGTTTTCTTCCAAGGAGTAAGTGTCTTTTAATTTCATGGCTGCAGTCACCATCTGCAGTGATTTGGGAGCCCCCCAAAATAAAGTCTGTCACTGTTTCCACTGTTTCCCCATCTATTTCCCATGAAGTGATGGGACCAGACGCCATGATCTTTGTTTTCTGAATGTTGAGCTTTAAGCCAACTTTTTCACTCTCTTCTTTCACTTTCATCAAGAGGCTTTTTAGTTCCTCTTCACTTTCTGCCATAAGGGTGGTGTCATCTGGATATCTGAGGTTATTGATATTTCTCCCGGCAATCTTGATTCCAGCTTGTGCTTCTTCTAGCCCAGCATTTCTCATGATGTACTCTGCATAGAAGTTAAATAAGCACGGTGACAGTATACAGCCTTGACGTACTCCTTTCCCTATTTGGAACCAGTTTGTTGTTTCATGTCCAGTTCTAACTGTTGCTTCCTGACCTGCATACAGATTTCTCAAGAGGCAGGTCAGGGGGTCTGGTATTCCCATCTCTTTCAGAATTTTCCACAGTTTATTGTGATCCACACAGTCAAAGGCTTTAGCATAGTCAATAAAGCAGAAATAGATGTTTTTCTGGAACTCTTTTGCTTTTTCTATGATCCAGCAAATGTTGGCAAATTGATCTCTGGTTCCTCTGCCTTTTCTAAAACCAGCTTGAACATCAGGGAGTTCACGGTTCACGTATTGCTGAAGCCTGGTTTGAAGAATTTTGAGCATTACTTTACTAGCATGTGAGATGAGTGCAATTGTGCAGTAGTTTGAGCATTCTTCAGCATTGCCTTTCTTTGGGATTGGAATGAAAATTTACCTTTTCCAGTCCTTTGGCCACTGCTGAGTTTTCCCAATTTGCTGGCATATTGAGTGTAGCACTTTCACAGCATCATCTTTCAGGATTTGAAATAGCTCAACTGGAATGCCATTACCCCCAGAAGCTCCTCCTCAGCTGAAAAGCTCTACCCCTGCTATACTGGCCCCTCTTCATGCCAGTAAGGATTCCATTCTGTCACTGGCCTATATCAGAGCTCTTTATCCCTAGGGAAAATAGATGGCAATCTAGGAGGCCAGGCATTCACTGAACAAAATCATGAGCCAACAGTGTTCTAGGCACAGGTGATAGAAAGATGAACAAGAAGGCTGTTCCCATCAAAATGAATTTTTCAGGAACAGTCTTACTATGTAAAGGAATCCAGAAAGCCTTTCCAAAGCAGAGTCAGCCAGACACTCAGAGTTACCTTAAGGGTCTAGGCTTTGAAACAGACGGAAACTCAGTATAAACTCTAAAATTCCTTAAGCCTGGCAACTTGGACCCTCCAAGCGTATGCTTTCTTTCTTTCTTTCTTTCTTTTTGAGTATAATTGCTTTAAATGCTGTAGTTTATGTATACATATATCCTCTCCCTCTTGAGCCTCCCTCCTACCCCCCTCATCCCACACTCTAGATCATCACAGAAGAGCAAGCTGAGCTCCCTGTGCTATACAGCAGCTTCCCACTAGCTATTTTATACATGGTAGTGTCTATATATATGTCAATCTTACTCTGTCAACTCATCGCACACTCCCCTTCAAACCCTCATGTTCGCAAATGTGTTCTCTATGTCTGCATCTCTATTCCTGCCCTGAAAATCGGTTGATCAGTACCATTTTCCAGATTCCATATATATGCATTAATATATGATATTTGTTTTTCTGTTTCGGACTTAACTGTATGATAGACTCTAGGTTCATTCACATCACTACGAGTGTATGCTTGATCTTATAAGAACACAGGTCATCATACAAGGAAGATAAAAGTTTCATCTTAGATGCCAACTCTGATGGACTGGTAGTGATTGTCTGGAGTCCTATGTTAAAGATCAGGAAACTCCATTTGGGCTCCAGCAGGAAAATGGTTGTGATAGAGCAGCCATGTCGGCCACATATATTTAAGGAATGGTGATGGTAAATGTGCTACGATTACAACCCCAGCCTACGCTGGATGATCTTATGTTTTTCACAGTTGTTTCATACCTGTTCATTTCCCACCTAGGCAACAAGGTGTAGGGAAAGCAATGTCATAGAGTAGAAGGAGCACTGGAAGCTGAGCAGAAGAGCTTTTCTTTCTCTTCTGAAAGGGTGGGATGAAATAGGCACAGGTGTCTAGAATCAGAGAGGCCAGACTTTGCAGCTGGGCTCTCCACGCTCCTGCAAGTTGTCAGATCCTACACAGATCAGAGTTGATTCTTGTTTTTCTTGGTAGTTATGTTCTATAAATCTCTGCAAACACTGAATTAGTAAATATGAAACTATTACTCATAAGGGAAATACAGGGTTAGGTTCTTGCACGTCTCCAGTGAAACATTTTCACAACCAATCAATATATAACTATATAACTTTTCCTATGTATGCTTCTGTTTGGATGTGTGAGAGCTCAGTTGCTCAGTCGTATCTGACTCTTTGCAACCTCACAGACTGCAGCCCACCAAGCTCCTCTGTCGATGGAATTTTCCAGGCAAGAATACTGGAGTGAGCTGCCATGGCCTCCTCCAGGGAATCTTCACAACCCAGGGATCGCACCTGTGTCTTCTGTGTCTCTTGCATTGGCAGGCGGATTTTTTACTACTACCACATGGAAAGCCCTTGGGAAGCCCATGCTTCTGCTTAAAGGCACCTTATTAAACATGTATTAGTGACTGATTAACACTGACCCCACAGCCAACAACACTGTAACTCATGCCTGAACAAAGCTCATCTAAAACGTTTCCTCTGTAAGGCATATCACAGCTGCTTGTACTTAGGAACACTAGGTAGCACTTTAACAGTACGATTACAGGCCATTTTAAACAGTAAAATCACAAATAAACAGCATAAAAAGTGAAAAATGTGATGCTAACTAAATTACAAAAGGGAAACTTATTTACAGCATAAGAGCTGACACAAGAAGGGAGAGTGTCACCTTGCTTGTCTCAGCTGGGAATATGCAAGTTGGAGAAATCGGGTTTTTTCACTGCCCTGCGCTGTCTGTGAATGACTAAAGTGCCAAGAGGATTGACTTGGGCTTACAAATAAATTTTAGTGAGTAAGAAAATTAGCAAATATGGAACCCACAAATAATGAAGACAGACTGTATTTATCCTCTGTGAACCTCAATGATAGTACCTCCTTCACACTGCAGATTAAATAAGAGAACGTACATAAAGTGCTTCACATGATTCCAATTAGCTATTCTTTATTCAAATTAGTCGCATTCACCTTTTGTACCTTGTCTGCTGTACTCAATCTGCAGAGATAAGTAGATACTATGAGATTTCCTCGGAGAAGGCAATGGCACCCCACTCCAGTACTCTTGCCTGGAAAATCCCATGGACAGAGGAGCCTGGTAGGCTGCAGTCCATGGGGTCGCTAAGAGTTGGACATGACTGACCGACTTCACTTTCACTTTTCACTTTCATGCATTGGAGAAGGAAATGGCAACCCACTCCAGTGTTCTTGCCTGGAGAATCCCAGGGATGGCAGAGCTTGGTGGGCTGCCATCTCTGGGATTGCACAGAGTCAGACAGGATTGACGCGGCTTAGCAGCAACAGCAGCATGAGATTTCCTGACAATGTGCCATCTTTATCCCTGGAGTATAAATCAAAAATTACTCAGTGTCCATCAACAAATAAATGATAAGACTGTGGAATATGTATGTAAAATGTAATATGTCAGTCACTAAAAAGAATGAAAAGTTGCCATTTGCAATAATGTAGATGGACCTAGAGGGTACTATGCTTAGTGATACATCAGACACATACTCTTTGTTGTCACTTATATGTAGAACCTTAAAAAAATAAAAGAATGAATATAACAAAACAGAAACAAACTCACAGATATAGAAAATAAACTAGTAGTTACAAATGGGGAGGGGGTAGGGAGTTAGGACAACGGTATGCAGTTAAGAGGTACAAACTACTGTGTATAAAATAGATAAATAAGGATATATTGTACAGCACAAGGGATTTATAACCATTATAATAACTTTAAATGGAGTATAATGTATAAAACTACTGAATGACTAAGCTGTACACCTGCAACTTATGTAATATTGTAAAACAACTATACTTCAACTTTAAAAAAAAGAAGAAAAGAAGGTATTTTGAACACATAAAGGAGGTATTTTGGGGACACTAACATGCAGGGGTCAGCCTAGCCAGGACACCTGGGGATGGGACTGAAACAGGAAAATTACATATAGTCCCAGCTCATACAGAGTGGCACCATCTGCCATCATCTGCTCCTCTCTGATCGTCTGCTACACTTAGCTTCTCTCAGCAGACAGTTTTCCTCTGCTTCTTCTGGCTTCCTTAGACCTTCATAGTTTTGGCTCATGTGTGATTCTGGTTTCCATGGCGTCGGTTCCTGCCTGACTCCACGTGGCTGGTGCACACACCAGTAGTCTTTGCCTGTCTAGCACCATCCTCCCACTTCTGGTAACAGAGTAGCTGACTGTACCTGAGGTCTAGGATTCACGTGTGACCCAGGCCTGGTCATTGACTCTGTCTCTCCTGAGAACTTGGTGCTTCCTCGGTTCTCTTCTGTCACGTCTGTCATTAATCTGTGTATCTTTTGGCTGCCTCCTGGTTTTTGTTTGCTCAGAGCATTTGTTTATTCATGGTTTCTGCTTACTCATGAGGTCTGGATACTGCCTTCTTTCCATGTCTGCTCTCACTGATGATGATTATAATCATGATTTTTGTCTCCCCAATTCTGATTCCTGGAATAAAAAAATCACTGACACAGTTAATTGCCATTTATTTGGGCAAAACTTTCATGCCAGGACACCCTAAAGGCTAATGCCCAGCTTACTGCTCAGCTGCTCCCAGGTCAAGCGCCTGTCATTGTCCAACAAGTTCGACAGGACTGTAGAGGTGAGAAGGATGTATATGGTATTAAAAGTGGTCACCTATGTTTGAAAGTTTATATCAAGCTGGTTATCCAGATACCTATCCTTTTCTGTCAGCCCAAATCCACTCTGTGAAGAAATTCTATTAGCTGTACTTTCAAAATATGTTTAGAATCTAAACCCTTCTCACCTTTCCCACTTCAATCATTTTGCTCCAACTGCATTGCCGCTCACTTGCATTGCTTCCATATGTAACCCATTCCCAACATAGTAGCCAGAGTGATTCTGCTGCTGCTTTTTTTTTTTTGGCTGCGCTGGGCCTGTGTTGCAGCATGTGAGATTTCTAGTTGTGGTCCACAAACACTTAGTTGCAGCATGAAGGATTGAGTTCCCTGATCGGGGATTGAACCTGGGCCCCCTGCACTGAGAGCATGGAGTCTTAGCCACTAGATCACCAGGGAAACCCCCCAGAGTGATTCTTTTAAACCTAAATCAGTTCATGTCATTCCTTTGCTTCATATATGGCAATGGCTCCCCATCTCACCAGAGCAAGAGCTAAAGACCTAGCCCTCATTATACTCTGACCTCATCGCTACCACTTTCCCCCTTGCTCCTTCTGCTTCAGCCACACTTGCTTTTCCTCTTGCTTTTTTTTCTTTTTCCTTCTTGCTTCTCCTCTAATATTC
Source organism: Madoqua kirkii (assembly GCA_006408675.1). Lineage (NCBI taxonomy): Eukaryota > Metazoa > Chordata > Mammalia > Artiodactyla > Bovidae > Madoqua > Madoqua kirkii. The sequence continues at coordinate 7,043 of SJYC01139813.1, read as the reverse complement.
CAGACATGCTCCCACCATAGGGCCTTTGCTCTAGCTGCCCCATCTGTCTGAGGCACACTTCCTATATTTACTGACTTGACTAATCCTTTTAGGTCTTTTCTCAAATCTCACTTTCTCCACAAGGCCTATCTGAACAATCTATTCAATGCTCTAACTATAGCATTAAATGCATTATAGTAAGTTCTGCAGCAGTAAATACTATGTGTGCACACGTGCATGCTCAATCACTTCAGTAGTGTTTGACTCTTTGCAACCCCATGGACCACAGCCCATCAGGTTCCTCTGTCCATGGGGATTCTCCAGGCAAGAATACTACAGTGGGTTGCCATGCCCTTCTCCAAGGGATCTTCCTGATCCAGGGATCGAATACAGGTCTCCTGCATCTCCTGCATGGTAGGCAGATTCTTTACCACTGAGCCACTGGGGAAGCCTGTAGTAAATACTATATATGAAAGTGAAAGTTGCTCAGTCATGTCTGACTCTTTGCGACACCATGGACTATACAGTATATGTGTATAAAAGTTATGACCAACCTAGATAGCATATTTAAAAGCAGAGGCATTACTTTGCCGACTAAGGTCCGTCTAGTCAAGGCTATGGTTTTTCCAGTAGTCATGTATGGATGTGAGAGTTGGACTGTGAAGAAGGCTGAGTGCTGAAGAATCGATGCTTTTGAACTGTGGTGTTGGAGAAGACTCCTGAGTCCCTTGGACTGCAAGGAGATGCAACCAGTCCACTCTGAAGGAGATCAGCCCTGGGATTTCTTTGGAAGGAATGATGCTGAAGCTGGAACTCCAGTACTTTGGTCACTTCATGGGAAGAGTTGACTCATTGGAAAAGACTTTGATGCTGGAAGGGATTGGGGGCAGGAGAAGGGGACGACAGAGGATGAGATGGCTGGATGGCGTCCCTGACTGGATGGACGTGAGTCTGAGTGAACTCCGGGAGTTGGTGATGGATAGGGAGGCCTGGCATGCTGCAGTTCATGGGGTCGCAAAGAGTCAGACACGACTGAGCAACTGAACTGAACTGAACTGAACCATATGTAGTTCCCCACGTATCCATTCCCTCTGACTCAGCTGTACTTTTCATTCCTGCACTTATCACTTTCTTTATGTGGGAGAACTGGGTTCAGTCCCTGGGTTGGGAAGATCCCCTGGAGAAGGGATAGGCTACCCACTCCAGTATTCTAGTCTGGAGAATTCCATGGACTCTATAGTCCATGGGGTCACAAAGAGTCGGGCACGACTGAGTGACTTTCACTTCACATATAAATTATGTTCATTATTTATTGCTAAAATGTAAGCTCCACAAAGACAGAACTCTTTGTCTATTTTGTTCCCTTATGTATACTAAGAATTTAGAACAGTGCCTGGCCCAAGCACTCCAAAAATATTTGCTGAATTGAATCGAATTCCTTGGGAGGGAGCTATAAACATGGTAGGCACACTAAGGCTTTTCTATGCCATATAAAATATCTCTTTCAGTGAAATTTATACATATATGTATACATATCAGTAAAGAGAAAATGTCTGTGTTCAGTAATCTAAGCTCCCATTCAAGAATCTAGAAAAAGTACAAAATAAACCCAAAGCAAAAAAGAAGGGAATAACAAAGAGAAGAAATCAATGAATTTGAAAGAAATACTATGAACAGCTCTATACACATAACTTTGACAACTTAGATGAAATGAACCAGTTCCTTGAAAAACACAAACTAACACAACTCACCCCATATGAAGTAGGTCATTTGAATAGCACTATTCAAGAAAATAATACTATTAATGAAATTCACTACTCACCTATCAGAATGGGTAAAATAAAAAATAAGGATGCACAGAAATCAGACCACGCATACACCATGGGTGGACTACAAAATGGAAAGGCCACTTTGGAAAACAGTTTGATAATATCTTTGAGAATTAAACATGCACCCGCCTTACAACCAAGCAACTGCCCACCTGGGTGTAAATGCCAGAGAATTTTTGTATTCACACAAAAATCTGTACATTAATGTTTATAGCAGCTTTATTTGAGTAGACAAAAGCTGGAAACCCTGATGTACTTCAAGGGGTGAATGTTTAAACAAATTGGGTATATCCATTCATGGAATAGTCAACGATAATGAAAGAATGCATTACTGATACTTGTAAAATCTGGATCAATCTCCAGAGAATTATGCTGAGTGAGAAAAGCAAAAAATACATAATGCATGATTCCATTTGCAGAACATTCTTGAAATGATAGAATTATAGAAAAGGAGAACAAACTGATGGCTGCCAGAGGTAATGGCCTGGGCTGGAGTGAGGAGAGTGACAGAAAGGTGAATATGGTTATAACAGGGCAACACAGAGACCCTCCTGGTGATGAAAATGTTCTGTATCAATACCAATCTCCTAGTTGTGACACTGAACTATACTTTTGCGTGATGTTAACAGTAGGGGGAAATGGGTGTTATTAGTCAGGGTTCTCTTGAAAAACAGAGCCAGGAAGATATATAGATATAGATTATAGGTACAGATATAGAAATAGACACAGACATAGAAACAGACGTAGACACAGACAAAGATATAGAGATACATAAGAAGAGATTTGTTGTAGGAACCGGTTCCACGGTTGTGGAAACTGAAAGTCCCATGATCTGCTGTCAGCAAGCTGAGAACCAGGAAATACAGTGGTATAATTCAGTCCAAGTACTAAGGCCTGAGAACCAGGAAGGTCAATAGTGCAAGTACAAGTTCAAAGTTCTGAGAATCAGGAGACCAGTCGTATAAGCCTTAACGTTAGCCCTGGAGAAGGCACTGGCACCCCACTCCAGCACTCTTGCCTGGAAAATCCCGTGGATGGAGGAGCCTGGTGGGCTGCAGTCCATGAGGTCGCTAAGAGTCGGACATGACTGAATTACTTCACTTTCACTTTTCACTTTCATGCATTGGAAAAGGAAACGGCAACCCATTCCAATGTTTTTGCCTGGAGAATCCCAAGGACAGGGGAGCCTCACGGGCTGCTGTCTCTGGGGTCGCACAGAGTCAGACACGACTGAAGCAACTTAGCAGCAGCAGCAGCAATGTTAGTCCAAAGTCCCGAGAACCAGGAGCACCACGGTCCAAGGGCAGAAGAAGATGGATGTCCCAGCTCAAGTAAACTAATTCACCCTTCCTCACTCTTCCTTCACCTTCTTTTTCTATTTAGGTTGTCAGTGGATTGGATGATGCCCACCTGCATTGGTAAGGATGATCTTTTTACTGAGTCAAATGATTCAAATGCTAATTCCTTTGGGAAATGTACTCCTAGACACACCTAGAAATAATACCTTACCAACTATCTGGCATCCCTTAGCCTCATCAAGTTGATATATAAAATTAACTACACACTGGGTAAAAGGTAAAAGGGATCTTTCTGTATTATTTCTTACAACTGCATGTGAATTTATGATTATCTGAAAAAAAAAGGTGAAATTTAAAAATCTTTCTATTTTAAGATACCATGGACTACATTTAATAATAGCTATTTGTGGGGTAGGGGAGAAAGAGAAATATTTTTAAATTTCACCTTTTTTTTTCAGATAATCATAAATTCACATGCAGTTGTAAGAAATAATACAGAAAGATCCCTTTTACCTTTTACCCAGTGTGTAGTTAATTTTATATATCAACTTGATGAGGCTAAGGGATGCCAGATAGTTGGTAAGGTATTATTTCTAGGTGTGTCTAGGAGTACATTTCCCAAAGGAATTAGCATTTGAATCATTTGACTCAGTAAAAAGATCATCCTTACCAATGCAGGTGGGCATCATCCAATCCACTGACAACCTAAATAGAAAAAGAAGGTGAAGGAAGAGTGAGGAAGGGTGAATTAGTTTACTTGAGCTGGGACATCCATCTTCTTCTGCCCTTGGACCGTGGTGCTCCTGGTTCTCGGGACTTTGGACTAACATTGCTGCTGCTGCTGCTAAGTTGCTTCAGTCGTGTCTGACTCTGTGCGACCCCAGAGACAGCAGCCCGTGAGGCTCCCCTGTCCTTGGGATTCTCCAGGCAAAAACATTGGAATGGGTTGCCGTTTCCTTTTCCAATGCATGAAAGTGAAAAGTGAAAGTGAAGTAATTCAGTCATGTCCGACTCTTAGCGACCTCATGGACTGCAGCCCACCAGGCTCCTCCATCCACGGGATTTTCCAGGCAAGAGTGCTGGAGTGGGGTGCCAGTGCCTTCTCCAGGGCTAACGTTAAGGCTTATACGACTGGTCTCCTGATTCTCAGAACTTTGAACTTGTACTTGCACTATTGACCTTCCTGGTTCTCAGGCCTTAGTACTTGGACTGAATTATACCACTGTATTTCCTGGTTCTCAGCTTGCTGACAGCAGATCATGGGACTTTCAGTTTCCACAACCGTGTGAACCGGTTCCTACAACAAATCTCTTCTTATGTATCTCTATATCTTTGTCTGTGTCTACGTCTGTTTCTATGTCTGTGTCTATTTCTATATCTGTACCTATAATCTATATCTATATATCTTCCTGGCTCTGTTTTTCAAGAGAACCCTGACTAATAACACCCATTTCCCCCTACTGTTAACATCACGCAAAAGTATAGTTCAGTGTCACAACTAGGAGATTGGTATTGATACAGAACATTTTCATCACCAGTGTCTGTACTGCCTGTGCCTTCAGAGGGCTTAAGGACATGGATTTGGTTCCAGTACAGATCAATTAACCTGGCTTATTCATAGAGGAAAACGTAAAGGTACATGATTTGTACCACCCACATGATTCACAAGGGCCAGGCACTACTCAAAGATTATCCACAAGAGACACAAGCATGTGAAGGCAAACAGGCGATGCAAATCCATCTCTGCTAAGCAGCCCTTCTCACACTGGGAAATTCCTCATTTCCTCAAATGGCCAGCAGAAAACATAAGCAGATTCTAAAATAGTTGTCACAATCAACAGCCAGAAACTAAGGTGTGAAAAAGCACTCACATCTGCAACCCAAACACCAAATTCCCATTATTTACCTACAATACTCACACACACACACACACACACACACACACACACACACACACACCAAGAGCTATAAAGAAAACTATACAACCCTAATAACACATTGAAAAAAAAAACCAGGCTAGATGGAGAGCTATTTCTGCTCATAATTGGAAAAACTAAACAAATGATATGGTCATACTTCCCACTGACAAATTTAATGCAATGCTAATTAATGAGGCATCTTCTGTGGTGCCTCAGTGGTAAAGAATCCACCTGCCAATTCAGGAGATGTGGGTTCAATTGCTGGATCAGGAAGATCCTCTGGAGAAGGAAATGGCAACCCACTCCAGTATTCTTGCCTGGGAAATCCCATGGACAGAGAAGCCTGGCAGGCTACAGTCCACGGGGTCACAAAGAGTTGGACACAACTGAGTGATGGAGCATGCAAATCACAAGTTGTTTCTCGCATGAGCAAGTAGCCACCTCTGGTCCAAGAAACCATGTCCAGGGCATGGCTATTATCAGCAAATGGTCTGTCACCCCAGACTTTCTGTTGCAGCTGAGACTAGAACAACTCAGAAGCTGGTGGGCAGTTTAGGGGTTGGGAGGATTGACAGTTGAGGAAGGACTACGAAGAGATTCGAGCAGAGTCAACCCAAACACACAAAGAGCAAGATCTGAAATCAGAAGTCCAGAAAGAAATCAGTGACAAGTAGTCAGCCGTGGGAACCAACGGCATTGAAAGCCAAAGACAGTTGCAGTCACAGCGAGTAGATTCCAGAAACAGAACTGAGACATACTGGGACAAAAGTGGGCATTTCAGAAATGTCAAGGGGTAGCTATGCAGAGATGTGCTTACTAAGAGGGCTGAACACTGTTATTACAGTCACATTAAAGGGCTTCCCAAGTAGTGCTAATGGTAAAGGACCTGTCTGCCAATGCAGGAGATGATTGCTGGGTTGGGAAGATCCTCTGGAGGAGGGCATGGCAACCCTCTCCAGTATTCTTGCCTGGAGAATCCCATGGACAGGGAAGCCTGGTGGGCTATCGTCTAAGAATCGGACATGACTGAAGCAACTTAGCACACACAAAGGACTGAGAGCAATTGTTGTTTATCTGAGTTTGCCCCTAATCTGCTCCTTCTTTTTATTTTCTTAATAATTATCTTTTATTTTATGATTAATATTTTTCTTAATTTTATCTGCAGATCTTCTCTTTTTATAAGCATTGAAGTGATGTGTCCTTTGTAATATAACATGTATTAGAATTTATTGATAAAGGGCAAGAAAAATATAAAGCTCATCTGTAATTCAATCATTCAAAGCTAACCATCCAGACCTTTTTTTAAAGCCTCTGTATTCATATGCACATATCTATGTTCACGTGCACATTTTAAAATTTTAATTGGAGGATAATTGCTGTATAATGTTGTATTAATTTCTGCTGTACAACAATATGAATCAGCTCTGTGTATACATATAACTTTTCCCTCTAAAGCCTCCCTCCCACCTACCCCCCATATGAACATATATTAAAGCCAAAATTACTTCAGTTCTTAAAGGGATGTAAGAGGGAAGAATCTGATAAAACTAGATTTTTTTAAAAGTAGACCTATTAATAAAATTGGAAATTTCAGAAATAAATTTGAACCTACCTACACAGTAGGTTAAAAACATGAAAAATATGGTGAAATAAGTGACAAAATGAATCTGTTAAACAATACAGGAGAAACTAGATAACATTTTAAAGACTCTAACTGCACTTGATCTCAGCCAAAAGGCCAAAAAACAATGATCATAATTTCTACTATATGCCACAATAGATTTGGAGGTATTAAATAACAGAAATCTATTGTCATTTGAAGATTAAAAAGTTTACAGATTATGATAACATATTTTTCCTAACAGAAAACAATATATCAATTTTAAAATATCAAAACATTTAAAGAAATTATTAATGAGTTTTGTGCTATAAATTATAACACAAAGCAAACTCTGTCTCTTATACACATCTAGATGTGTATAAGAGACAGGGAGGACATCAAGGCAGTATATTGTCAC